>PVKS010000888.1:0-89000 GCA_004027875.1 Aplodontia rufa
GTAGCCCTGTTGTAGAGTACATGATCAGCATGTACTTAACCTTAGGTTCAATCCCTAGAGCCTCCCCAAAGAAATAAATAAAATAAGGAAATTATGGCATTAACTTGTCAGTATTTATTCATGTTTATAAAATTCCACTTTTGCAGATGCTTATTCCTCCTAAGAGACTTGCTTGTATGTTAGAATCTAAGCACTTAGAGAATGCGCAGAACATACAACATAATGAACAGTTAGGTTCTAGGGTCAGAAAGCTTGGATATGGGGGCTGGAGCAGTGGCTCAGTGGTAATGACGCTTGCCCAGCATGCGTGAGTACATGAGTTCAAACCCCAGCACCATGTGCACAACGAAGTCAAAGAGAAACAAAAGCCACATGAAAAGCTAAATGAAATTGATTCTCTCTCTCTCTCTCTCTCTCCCTCTCACTGTCCCTCTCTCTTTAAAAAGAAAGAAAGAAAGAAAGCAAGCAAGCAAGCCTGGATTTGAGTCCCAGCTCTGCTAATTCTTTGCTTTGAGCTCCTGAGCAAGTTACAGAACACTAAGGTTCTAGCTGCAATTCCTTCATCTGTAAAATGAAAATGATGATAGTGCCCTTTAGGATTACTATAGATATGAAATTAAATAACACATATAAAACATTCAGCAATGGCATGTTTTATTTATTATTTATTTGGTGCTGGGTATTAAACCCAGGACCTAGCACATGCTGAGCAGTTGTAGCTCAGTGGTAGAGCCCAGTACTGGAATGCTTTACAATCTCAAAATATTAGCTATCATTAAATTAGTAGTTCATATTACTCTACCAAGCATACTAAGAGCACCAGACAAAAAGAATGTACCTGGGAACTCATTCCTGAACAAGGAGAAGGGAATGAGCATATGCTTCACTTTCATCATGTGTCAGGCATTAGAACAGAAACCCTCCTTATGTTTCCAATCCTCAGGACACTGTCAAATAGGTATAATCTTATAATGAGGATACCAAGGCTCAGAGAAGTTAAGTGTATTGCCTGAGTTTACACAGCAAACATTTTTATCCAAACTCTTCTCAGGTAATGAAAAAGGAGTCCCCTGCCTTGCACTCATTGTGTCTCTGAAATTCTATTGAGGAGAGCTCAATAGAAGTGGTGTACATGGTCCTCAGCCCAGGGTTCCATCCTAAAATATGTTAACTCAATGAATTGGGGGTAGAACCCAGGGATGAGCATTTTAGGAAACACTCTGAGTGATTCAATTGCTGGTAGCTCCTGATCACCTTCTAGAAGCACAGTCATAAGCATTAAGTACTTGTTTTAAGATTAGTAGCTAAAGCATTAAGAGATACAACCACATGATGGAAAGTTGTATATGCAACTAATATATAGTAAGGCTTGTACGATAATTGCATATTTTGCGTTCATTTTACAGTTTCTCTGTTTAGAAACTGGTAATTCAAAATGGAGTTAATGTGTTTTTATGTGCTACCTCTGAGTGGGCTTGTAGAAGTTGTTTGATTGTTTATTTACTTTTAAGAATTTTATTTATTTACTATTTTTTCATCTGGCCTTTGTTTCTTTGACACTTAGTTGTGTATGTGTTGCTGGGGTGGGAACCCAGGTCCTTGCACATGCCAAGCAAGTGCTCCAACTGCTGAGCCACCTGTTCACTTACTTATTTAGTTATGATGATTTTAAGTTACCCACTAGAAAATGAATAAATAAGAAGAAACACTTTAAAAAAAGGGAGAATCCTGAGGGTGATATTTCACTAAAGTTACAGGAATTTATCATCTGATTACTTAAACAGTTGTATAAGGATCTGTCAGGTATTTAGCTGAGGTAATTCCTTTAAAATCAACCATATAGGTCACATAGTGCTAATAAAATATGTTGATGAATCCTTGAGTATTGCCCTGATTATGTCTCCTTAAGGAATGGAGAACTCATTAGCATGAGCTCCCTGTAGGTCCTCCCTGCCTTGTTCCCCAAGTACTTTCCAGACAGGTTTGGCATAAAAGGGTGATCAAAATGTATGAGTATGGCCAAGTTCCAAAGGAATGGCTCATCTAACCCACTGATTAAATACATGACATTACGTAGCATGAAAAGCCTGCTGTGCTTCATTAAGTTTACTTTTCTGTCTGAGAACATTAAAAAGGTAAATTTGGGGGTAGGGGTGGGACAAAGAGAGAGCACTCTATAAACTCTTGGCTCTTTCACATTCATCTGCAGTTGCATATTTCCCAGCCCAAAGGAAAATTCTCAAACTGAGAAGTTTTCAAGTTGGGAGCAGCAGGTGTGTGTGTGTGTGTGTGTGTGTGTGTGTGTGTGTGTGTATGGAGACAGAGTGGTGGGTGGGGGACAGACCTGTTTGCTCTCTGAAACAGTAACTAGTAAAACAGGTTGTTAGGATAAGTCCCTTGAACTAAATAATTGATTTAAAATACATCGGCCTATAATAATACCTTATATTTAGTGCTTTGAAAAGTTCAAAGCATTTGTATATTTATATATGTCACCTGAACTTCACGACAACCCTATAAAGTAGGGAGAGTAGGTCTTATAACCCACCACTGCCACTGAAAAAATAGCTAAACGGAGGCACAGGCACGTAAAGAAACTTGTTTGAGGTCAACCAGCTGGTGTCACAACTAGAACTAGAATACCAGAATTCTGAAACTTCAGCTGTGTTTTCTTGGCAGAAAGTGTCTCTGCTACTGCATGATCTGCCCAGAACTGATGTAGAGATTTGTGGCTACAATTTAATTGAAGAATACAAATCAGGCATGCCTAAAGAGCTCTACAGAAAGGAGACTGTCTTTTAGATTGTGACTGTGTTAGAAAAGAGAGGTGGAGAATGGAGTCAGCTGTTTTGGACAATGCAAATTAAAAACAACAAAAACCCTACTTTGTAATCAGTTTCAGGGTATTTGGGGGGTAATTCATTCATTAAATTGTGTATTCATTTTTTAAAGTATCTATTAATTGTCTTTGCATAAGAGATTGTACTCAGCATTTTGGGAAGATGCTGAGAAAATATATTTAACTTTTTTTGAGGGGTGCTCTGAATTCAATATAGAAAATCAGCATCTTATTTACTGTTTATTACCACCTAGTAGATGAAATGAAAAGCCTTCCTTGTAGAGAAGCAAGATAAACAAAAGTAGATGAAGGAAAGTGGGAACCAATGTCCTTTAATTCTCTCCCTGTAGGAGTCCTTTTCTAAAATTATTTTCTTAAATCAAGGTGATAAATTGTCCTGCCACGTACACAAAACACCAAGTGTGCTAACATAATCCAGATTTTAACCCTAATATTTTCTTGCACCTGGGGAGATTGGGCTTAGGTTAGTCCATGTTCCCTATCAGGAATACAGGATCAAGATTTAAGGGAAAATATTAGTATGAGGCCCAAAACTTTTATTTAAAAAAAAATCTTTTGAGGCCCAAAACTTTTAATATCCTGAAAGCATTGCTGAAGGCCAGAAATAAATTTCTACAGTATTTTCCCCTTCCTGGCTTCAAAAAGATTTTTTCCTTCTGGCAGACAAACTTGAGGATGTGGATCAAAGGAAAGAGGCACCAGTGGGTGCAAGGGAACAGCTCACACAGTAATCAAAGGTTCTGTCATTTGGATGGAAGATAAGCAAGAGCTTGCTCCTGTGTGGTGTGGGTCCCCTGGAGGGGGAATTGACAACTTCCTCACTTCCTACCATAAACACCTCCAAACCGGAAGGCAAAAATCTGTGTTAATACTAACACACATTATAAGTACTTGTTTGAAATATTTCTTTAGTTTATACTATATGCACACAAATAGTGTCATTGGGTATAACTACTTTTTTATCATTGTTGTGACAGTTCCTGTTCAGTCCCGCAAATGGGAATGTGAAACAGTGCATATGTTCATATATAATAGTGTCTATTTGCCGTGTGTGTGTGTGTGTGTGTGTGTGTGAAGAGTGAGGGCTCAGAGTTAACCTCAGCTCTGTCTGTAGCACTGTCCCTGTTTTACTTCTGTGAGTATCCATGTTTTCCACTTGTAAAATGACAAGTTTGTAGTAGGTGAGCTCTAAAATCTTTTACAACTCTACCATCCATTGATATTCCAGTTTAAAATGTTTTACTTACATTTAATGTATATCATAGTGCTCCAGTTCATTGATACCCTTAACAACATGGTAGGGTTCTGCTTCAGGAAATTGTTCATAGTGGGGCATATAATCATAATTCAGATAAAATTGCTTATTCACTTTACAAAGTGATTATTTGATTTTCAAAATAACTTCAGAATAATAGTGAATAACAAACTCTGGTTTGTTATTCAAAATACAGATATAAGTTGGGCACAGTGTTGTACGTGTGTAATACTAGTAACTTGGGAGTCTAAGGCAGGTGGATTTCAAGTTTGGAGCCAGTCTTAGCAATTTAGCGAGGCCCTAAGAAACTCAGTGAGACTCTGTCTCAAAATAAAAAATAAAAAGGGCTGAGGATGTGGCTCGGTGGCTATGCATCCCTGAATTTAATCTCTGGCACCAAAAATGTATATAATAATAAAATAAAAATAAAATAAAATACAGATTTAATTTTCATCTGCACTTTCAATACTTTAGAGTGGGGGCATACTTACATCAGATAACAAAAACAAATACATATGAGGATCCTAAAACACACTATTTTGGAATGTTAAAGGACCCTGACAAATTTAAATCCAACTTCCACATTTTATAAAGTAGGGAACTAAGAAACAAAGTTAGTTTCTTGCTCAAGACCATGCATGTAGTCAGTCAACAAAGTCTGTGCAAAGAAAATCAATGGCAGAAAATGTTTCATATTTTTCTCTGCTCATATTTTTAGACCATACCTCTTCATTCACCTATGAAGAAAGAGTCAGAGATGTTTAGTGTGTAAATCAAGGAATATTATTAAAAAATAAAATTTGAGGTTATAATGCAGATTTATGTGGACACAACACTTTTTAATAGTCTAAATAATAGATTTGCATTCATTTAAAGTAAGCTAAGCTGCCTTAGTTTCTTAATTCTGCTGGTCTTTGAATTTCCACTGAAATAATATAGTACTCTGCTATTATTTTCAAAAATTATTTTAGATATTATTTTTTTCTATAAATAATGTGATTTTTAAATAACACATGATTAATCAATAATATATTTTCTATTATTGGCATTCACTAAAACGCCAGGTAGCTTACAGGTATTAGGAGGATTTGAATCCATCATTTCCCGTCACATAAAAGTTTTATTTTATCACTCTTTCTGGTCTTATATTAAGTACTAAATAGCCTCCCTTTCTATAGTTATTTTAGCACTGTACTTGGAAATTAAATATTAGCACAAGTTGCCAATCAGTTTCAAAGCACATGGCTTTCTTTTTGCCTTAATTAAGCCCACCGTTGAAAGTTAGCAGGGTTCTTTAAAACTAGTGCTTCCAGCCTTTCATTGACTCACACTAAAATCGGTGCCTCCATCCCTCCCTCACCCAGTTAATTTTAACCTTGAGCTCCCACAGCTGTACTGCTTTACTCAGTCTAAAAAACTCCCTGATTCCACCCTTTCTGCCTCTTATGAAGCAATAGTGGAGAGGAAAAACAAAACCCATTCCTTTAAGAAAGATTCCGCCTCCTGTCTCATAAGCAAGCGCCTAATGGTAATTGTGGAGTCTCTACTAAGTCACACACTTTACTACTCAGCATTGGGAGAAGCTGCGGCTGTTGCTGCTGCTGCTGCTGCTGCCACCGCCGCCGCCGCTGCCGCTGCTCCAGCCTGCAGTGGGTGTCTGTGCAGCACTGCAGAATCCACACCTAGGGAACGGAAGACAGACAGACACATCTACTACCCTGCACACAAGGAAGCTTTGGATCTTCAGGTAAGCAGATCTTTTACCCATTTTGCTCAGAAACTGTGGGAAAGGGACTGATTGTGCAAAAGACTGTTCGTTAGACATGCTTAAAATCACGATGTGAATTTGTCTTCTTTTGGTGGCGGTGGGGTTTAGATTTGTGACTGGCAAAAGCCTTGTAGAGTGGAGACTAGTATCTGATATGTGCCCTTGGTATACTTTTTTTTTTTTTTTGCTATTCATAAAAGGCTAACCTTTATACATGCAAAGCTTTTCATTTTTTGCCTTTAAAATGCAAGAAAACATCCAGCCACTCCCAGTATCTCTTTCAAATACTGCAGATATTTTAAAATGCCAAATAAAATGACAGGCTGAGGTTTTTCTAAATATTGTTTTCTCCCCCGAACTAGAAGTCTTCCCCGCAATTGTTTAGTAGTATGTAAAAATAATAAGGCATGGTCAGATTTTGAACAAATAGGAGAAGGTGGTAGAATAAAACATCTATAGCCTTAGTCCAGTGGAGAGAGAAAACGAGCATAAATGAATCACAGCTTGTGCCAAGATTCATTTTCCACACTTCATATGTGGGAAGAGGCAACTACATTTTAATTAGCACATTTTTAGGGACGAGGGAGGGGATGAAGATGAGGGGGCTGGAGAGAGGTATTTGAGGGGGAAGTCTGCAGATGAGGAAGGAAATGAAATGGACTGTCGCCAGTTACTTGGAAACGACGGGAGATAAGGGTGGGGAGAGAAGTTTGTTGTGTGTGTTAGGGTGGGGTTTGACCCAAGGGACCATGAATCACTAGAATGGCGCTCTGAGGGGTGTGCTTGCGGGTGAAGACATGTGTGCGGGAGGGATGTGCAAGTCGTGGGTGGCAGGGGAAAGTGTGCACTGCTGGGAGGTCTATTTCGAGAACAGGTTGGGATGGAAAACGTGTCTGGGCTGCGAGGGTGGGCAGCCGTGTCACCTGTGGATGGATCCTCAGCCCTGCAATGGTTGCAAACTTTGCCTTGTTTCGGATTTATTTTGAAGGCTGCTGGCGGTGCTGACCTCTCAGAGGTCAGCAGTCTTAAGGTTACGTGGCGAGGAGCGAAAGCCGAGTGAAGACTCAGACGGGTCCAAAACCGAGCAGAATTGAGAGCCCTTGCCCTGTCCCTCGGTGGTGGTGGTGTGTGTGTGTAGGGGGCGCCCCGCAAGGCAAATGTGCTAAAAAGAAAATCCAGGTCCCTCCTATGGGGGGCGTGCGGAGGTCGAGCCTCAGCAGTGGCCTCCCCTGAAGACTCAGCAGCCAGTGTGGGCGGTTGAGACTCAGTCCGAAAGCGGCTGCCCAACCTCGCTAGTCGCGGGGGAGCTGGTTCAGGTTAGGGCGGGAGACATTTCCGAGGCGCCCCTCCTCCCGCTCGCGGTCGGGTTTCCGTCGGGGTCGTTTCCCCCTCCGGCCGCGGATCGCAGCTGCACAGCCAGAGAAAGATTTTGTAGAGGCGCCAGGCAGCCGCCCCGCAACAGGCCCTCCGGGCCTTGGAGCTTGTAGGTCCCCGCGGCCGCCGCCGCACAGACGCGGAGCTTGCGGCCCGGGAGGGGGCCACGGGGTCGCGGGCAGAGTGCAGTGTGGGGGGGCGGGGAAGAGCCAGGCCCGCCAGGGGCCGGACCTATGGGAGGCGGGGCCAGAACGCTGGCGGCCGAGGGGCGGAGCCAGGGGCGCTCGGGGACCTCGAAGGGCGGCCTGTGAGGCGGAGCCAGAGGCGCTTGGGGCGGGGCCGCGAGGGGCGGGGCCAGGGGACGCTCGAGAGGAGCTCGGCCAGTCCCGCCAAAGCGCGAGCCGCCAGCCGGTAACGGTCGCCAGGGCGAGGGGCGCGAGGGCGAGGAGGGGTTTTTGATTATATATTTTAAAACAGCGAAAGCTAGAGGCTTCGGGGACCCAGGTGTCGCCGCTTCCTGCTGCACAGGGCTGGGCGTCCAGGTTCCTCCCTCCTCACGCCCCCTCCCCGTCCCTTGCCCTCCCCTCTGGAGCCGTGCGGCGCTTAAGAGGCGGCTGCGGCGATCCGGCCACCGCTGCAGCCGGGAGGCTGCGGAGAAGGAAGGAGGGAGCACAAAGCCGGCTCCGCGCTCCGAGGTAATCCTGCGAGGAGTGGAGGCGGCCGGGACTCGCGGGGGCTGCTGCGGAGACCCTGGCGGGGTTGGCGCGGGCGGGGACTTCCTATTGGCTGTCCCCGCGGCCTCAGGTGAACCCCTCTTTGGGGCGGGAATGGGAGCGTGGTGCGGGTGGAGGGGGCTCACCTGCGCGGAGTGTCCGGGCCGGGGGTGCCCTGCCGGGGGCCAGCAGAGTGGGCACCCGTTCTTTCGGCGTCCTCTGGCTTTGGGGGAGGTCGGGGAGTTCCAAAACCCAGTGCCAGACGAAGCTCTGGTGACCCGGGGCCCCTAAACCCTGAAGGTGCGCACCCGGAGGGTGGGAGGTTCCCGCGCTTGGAAAAGGAGAAGCAGCAAGGGAGGGAGAGTTCATTTGTTTAGAGTTTTCTCTTCATTTTAAAAACTTAGGTTGCAAGTTGCAAGTGGTCAGTCATCTTTCTTCTCTAGTCCGCGTCCCCACGCCCCAGCACACACAAACACACCACCCCTTCAAACGTATACACGTTAGGTTGCGCTTCCTCCCGAGGGTGACAAGCGAGAGCTGGCAGCAGGTCTGGTTTGCTGGTGTTTGGGACATGTCCAGCCTCTTAGGAGGTATACAGTTATAGCTGAGGCAAGCCCATTGGTAGAGTAAGCTGGACCTCTGTTAAAATGACAAGAATGGCCTCAGGTGAACTTTTTTGTCGCAGAGATTTAATTGCAAGTATGTGCCCGTTTAAAATGGGAGCGTAAGGAAAACCACTAATATCTTTGGAAAATGTGCTGTTGCAGTTGACCTTCTGAGTGGTAGGGGATTTAACTGGCTTTGTAGTGAGGATTACATGCGAGGTTGGGGAAGGAATTGATAAGATTCTGGGGCTTGGGACTAGCTATAAAAACTTGTGTGCATGTTTACATTGAATTATGCGACATTTTAGATTTCGCAGTGTGAAATGGTTGCCTTTTCTTGGAATGGATTCCCATGTATATTGTACTGGATATATCCTGATTTGGGTTTTAGGAAACTTCTAGAGAGCACTGTTAAAGAGAACAAGAGTATAGTGTAATTTGTCATTTTTAAATTAAAATACTTTAAAACATTTGTGTAATTAAGGTATGATACTGACTCATGGGGTAAGCTACTTTGGGAGCATTTGTGGAAAGATGTTATTTCTAGACTCACTTGCATTGTACTTGCATCATAATTCATTTTCTTTGCTTAAATTGAAGATATTAATTTTACTGAGGGAGAACCAGGGGAAAAAAGACGACTTTAGCTACATTTAATTCATTTCTTTGAAGGTAAGAGTTTAGTCTGTAGTAATGTAAAGTTGACCTAACGTGCTGGCATTTGGTAAAATTTGCTTTCAAAGAAAAAACCACAGTGCTATCTGTTTTGAATGTTGAACATAATTGTAGGAGTTCTTGAGATGTTTGCTTATGAGACATTTGCTATGTTGCAGCTTTTTACATGTATGTTATCAGGAAATGTTTGGTGAACTTGGCATATGATATAGGTGATTTATGACACCTTATCTATTTTGCATGATAGAAGGATATCATTTTCAGAATGTGAGTTTTAGCCATTGACTGAAAACAAATGAGAAAATTGTTTACTTTGCTATTTCTAACTTTTTTTTTTATAATGTTATGCTGGGATGAATGTGAATTCTCAATGATGTCTTTGTAAAACCAGAATGTTTTGGGACTAAAAGGACATAACATCAGCAATACTCCACCTTCTACATAGAAATCTAAAACCTACTACAACCTAGATACAGGGTGGCGTCTAATTTCTGAAGATTGTGAGACTTCTTAAAGTGCTTTTGCCACATGTTAGCCTGCAGGTAGTTAGCTGGTTAATCTCTCCTATCTCAGAGCATAGCCGCACTGGGCAGCACACATATATGACATCATGAAAGAAGCAGCATTTCTGCCGACGGAAGAAATCAGATAAAAACATGAAAACCCAACTCAACTAAACAAACTCTGCAAAGTGAGCTTGTAGATGTTAGGCAACAGTCACATCAGAATCTTAGTTATATTTAAAGTGCTTAGAATAGTCTGTACTCTGCAAGTACTTGATGTATTTATCATCATTGATACATAAAAAGATCTTTTTGAAGGTAGTTACTATCATGCTACCCAGGATTGAAGACTGAGTAGATATTTGTAATAGCCAATATTTATTTGCTTTACCTCTGTTCCAGGCATTATTCTTAGAGTTTTACATGATTTAATTTACTTAATCCTTCTAACAACCCAGTGATTTAATAGAGGCATGGACAGGTTAAGTACCTTGCTGGTTTTGAACCCATTCTGCCCCAAGAGTGAGCCCATGTAACCACTAGACCCTGCTACTATTTCAGTCGTGGTGATGGTTGCAAATCAATGAGGGATTTTAATGTCCCTAAGACCACAAGCTGTGCGTGCCCTTTTCATGCACATCCTCTTGTATTAATACTGTCACCAAGTGGTGTTTAAATCTGAAGGGTGGTGATTAATCTGTGGTAAGTAGAGCCACCTTTTGACTTTCAAAAAGAGAGTTTTCTTGATGTATACAGCATGTGTTTAGCTACCATGCTGCAATATGGGCTAGAATATGCTATATTTTTTAATTACTAAAGATATTAAGTTTTTTTCTGTTTTTTGGTTTTTTTTTTAACTTTGCTGTGTAGGGCTCCAAGTGGCCCATAGGGGCTCTAATGCCTATTGGTTCTGCTTTAAATGAATGACTAGGTCTGCTTTTCTTTTCTGATTACCAAACCATATCAATTGGAGGTAGATTTTAATTTAAATTTGTTTTTAATTCTTCCTGAGTTGCTTTTTAAACTAAACGTGACTAAAGGAAGAGATATAACTTGTGGCTCACACTTTGTCACTCACATTCCTCATGGAACTGAATTTTGCTGCTTCACCATTTTGGTTGATATATCAAGCAAATCCTAACAAATTCGGAGCTGTTTTAAATTTATGTTTAGAATTATTGTAAATGTTGATGTCTATTAACAATTAGAGGAAAATGCTTAAAAACATTGAATAAAGAAAGCATAAGCTGTCTCAAAGACACAAGTTGCTTAATCTCTCACACTAAAAACCTTTCTGCTATAATTTTTAGTGCTGGTTCATATTGCTTTGAAAATATTACTGCGTAAAGTTTGAACAGGACAAAACTAAATGTCATATCAACAATACTGTTCTTTTAAATGTAGACTTATTTTAAATGACTGAAAACCAATTTGATATTAGTTGGTCACAGACCGTTACACATGTCATTGAGATTCAAAATGAGTGCCTTAATATTTTATTTCTTGTCTCTTACATTAATGCTTTGTCATTTGAACTTAGGGACCATGCCACAGTGTTTATAGGTGAAATTGTTACGGAGTCTTTCATATTCTGCCAAAGATTAAATTCTGTTGACCAGAGGCCATGACGGTCCCAAATATTTTACTGTTATGGTTGTATTTATCAAGAATCCTCCTTAAAATGCCCAAGATAGATAGGTCTTTCAACGACTATAGCTTAAAAGAAAAAAAAGTTTATCTGTTATATGAATTTATAGTAGCTGCCCCCCAATCCATAGTTTTGCTTTCTGCAGTTTCAGTTACCATGGTTGACTTCAAACCAAAAATATTAAATGGGAAATTCCAGATATAAACAATTCATCAGTTTTAAGTAACTTTTATTAACTATATTGCTATATTTGTTTTATTTTAGTGTTTGTTATTTTACTGCACCTAATTTACAAATTAAACTATCATATATGTATGTATAAGAAAAAAGATAGTACACATAAAGTTTGGTATTATCAGCCCTTTCAGGCATCCACTGGGGTCTTGGAATGTATCTCCTTTGGATAAGGAAGAACTACTGTAATTACGATTTTTCTGTAGCGGTAGCTAGCTAGGACACTCACATATCTGACCGTATATGTGTATAACCATACAACTTGGGGGATTATGTTCCTTTCAAGTAAAGTTAAAATTTATTCACTTGGCCTTCATTCAGTGAATGTCTACTGAGTACCAACAGTTTTTTTTGTTTGTTTGTTTTGTTTTGTTTTTTATAAAAACAAGTATGGAGAAGAAGGAAGCTTGTGGACTTCATTTCACGTGTTTTAATAATGTTCTTTATAGCTGGGCAAATTTCAAAAAAGTTCAAAAATTAAATTAATTATGAATTGTGCAGCCAAAAACATTTGAATGTTATGAAATACCATTTAACTTAGAAAGAAGCATAGGTAATGAACATCAGTCTCTTGTTTCCCAATATTATTTTTGGTTAAGTGTCTTTGAACCCTTTCAGGTTCACGTTCTAGGATATTACTTACTATACTTAATGAAGAGTATCCTAGAAACCTTAAAGAATTAGTGTGACTTTCAGAATTGTCTAACATATTCTGAATAGTAGTGGCATGATATCAAAAGGTATAAAATGCTTGAAGCCTGTCTTTGATTTTAAAAGGTTTACAGTTCTTACAAGTTTGCTTTTTGAGAAGATAGTGTAGAAGTCTTAGCTATGCTGAAAGCTAAACTTATTGTATACGATGTATAGACTTCATCATGTGGTTTTATCTTTATGATGAGTTTAAATCTAAATTAAGCCTTTACCTGATGTCACATAGATCCATATTGCCACCATATACTTATACTTTTTCTTTTTTCAAAGTTGACTCTAAAGCTTATTTGGAAATACTGAGTCTCATTGATAGAAAATGAACACGGAAACCTTTTTCTTTCAAATTCCCTGAAAACAGGCCTGAAGATATGAGTGTATAGGCAGTACATGAGCTAATATTTAAGGTTACTGTTTCCTCAAACAAGACTTCAGTTTGAATCACAGGTTATGAAGCTCATTTTTTTCTGCTGTGGGCATACCTAATATTTCCCACTATCAGCCAAGGGATAAAAGTACTTCTGAGAAATTTAAGGGCAGTAGCATATCTTTAAACCCAATGTCTCAAAAAGTATACCATATAGATATATATGATAAAGTTATCTTAATGCTCATATTGTAGGTTAAGGTAAATAGACATCAAGGCAAACATTGGATTAAGCAAGATCAAAACCTAACTGCAAGTAACATACATGAAATCATTATTATTTAAAGTAACTCTCATCTGCTTTAAATTTACCTTGTAACCCCCTTACCACCACCACCAGTGAGGTACTACCATCCTTGGATGACTTGGGAAATGATAGTGCAGGTGTGAGTAAGCCTGTTTAATTAAGCTCCTATGGTTTGTTGATTTCCTGCGAGGGAGCTGGAATTCCAACAATGTAGAAAGCAGTCATGTTGGAGAAGTGCTCAATTTTTCAGTATCTCAGAGATTTGGTTTATGTCTTTGATTCATCACCATCAGCAATGTTTCTGTGATGTTCTACCACAGTGGCTTAGCTAGCTCATCCTGTGCAAGGACTGCATTTCCTTTTTCCTTTTCCTTATAATATTCTCCTCCTGTTATCTTTTGATCTGCTGGAATGACTAGGTGCCATGGGGGAGAAAGAGTAAAGGGGGGATTTCTTAAGCTCCACTTGGAGAAGATAATTGGGCTTACTGGGTAGATCTGAAGAAGTATATTTGGGTTTTAGGATTCCCCAGGAACTTTTAAGAACATTTTCCTTTTAATCCTTCAGAAATGAGAGCCAGCAACTATTACCTGCATTATCATGTCTACTCTCATTTGCTTTACATGAGAAAAAGATTCTATAAGGTCAGCCTTTTAATATCTAAGGAAGTAGTTGGGGAACAACAATGGTGAGAGCTTAGGTGGAGCTATGAATGGTCCTAAGCACCTTGGATGAGTGTAAGGTGTCATTGCTGCTCTGGATTAGTGGCACAGCTGGGTGGTGGAAAGGGAAAAGAGATCGACAATGAAGATGATCCACAGTTCTTAAACCTTACTCCTACTCCTGACTTTTTATTTCTTTTTGTAACTTGAAAGTGGTATGAACCTCTTACCTTGTCTTGCTCTTATGACTTTTATCATCAGAGCAGTGTTCTGTCTGTCCTAGGGAAAGGGAGACTTTTTAAGGTGATTCCTAGCTGATTACTGAGAAGTTGGCTTTCAGCTGGAAATTGCACTAGAAGAAATTTTTGTGCATCTCCACAACTGTCTATTTTAAATTTCAAAGATTGATCTCTGTATCAGAAGATGAGAAACCTTGTTCATTACCTCATAGTTGAGAGTCATTCTGTATTAGAGTAAAATACATGTTATCAATAAATCAGAAATTCATTTCTTTAAACACTTTTTTGCAAAACAGTCTGCAGTGATTTTTGCATTAAAATGTTTTGATCTGTTAAAGTATCAAAAATCAGTTTAATCAAAATGTTGAAAGTAGTAATTATTTGTCTTCGTAAATATTGATAATGATAAAATATTAGTTCTTAAGTACTTTTCTATCACCTGATGAAAAATGTGCAGTAGACAAGGATCTGATTACTAACTACTGAAAGGCTGCCACTGCTATGGCAGAATGGATAGGGAAGAAACATTTTATGCATCAGTAAAAAGTGTATTTGTTTGCCGTAGTGAAGGCTCTAAGAGACTGATTATTTGGTAGTCATTAAGTTGGGTGTTTTTATATTATATTTAATGTCTTATAATTATATGAACTTCCCTGGGCTCTTAAAATGTCTGTCTTGACCCATCAGCCTTTGATGCACTTGAGGAGGAATTGTGATTATCAGTTAAGTGCTTTGAAAAAGGAATCTGTTCTTTGTATCACACCTGAATGTCACAGGGCAAGCTTCTTAGAGCTTGTTTAATTTGGGCTCAAAGGGAAGAGTGCCATCTACTGAATGACCAGCATCAAGTTGAGCAGCCCCTAAGTTTTCCTAACAGAACTGTCAGCCAGTTCCTGGAAAAACCAGGCTCAGCCTCATTTGGAGGATTTGAAAGAATCTTAGTACCAAGTGGAATTGTTGCCTGCTTAATTTTAATTATGTTTCCCAGCAGGAGTCCTAAATACATGATGAAGAACTAATTCAGCACTTGTTGGAATGCATGGGAAAGGAGAAACCTTAAGAAGTTGTTGGGACTTACATTAAAAATATTCTAGCAATGGTGAAACCATTGTTAAATTAAGCAGTAAAGAAAATTATTTTAGTGAGGCATTTTTCATTAGTAGGTCTAGCTATTGATGGCTACTGCAGACAAAAATGAGGTATTTAAATACTTGAGTTTTTTCCCCTTGGCCTTTTTGTCTTAAGTTTTTTTGTTTTTTAAGAGAGGGACAGTGAGAGAAAGAGAGAAACAATTTTTATTTAGTTTTTCATGTAGCCTTTGTTGCTCCAAGACTTTGCTGTGTATGTGGTGCTGGGGTTTGAACTCGTGTACTTGCGCATGCCTGGCAGGTGCCGTAACTCCCGAGCCACTGCTCCAGTCCGTCTTAAGTTTTTAAGGCAGTGATTTGTACTTGAGTGAATTCACCGTTTCAGAATGGATTTTGTTACTGTTTTGGTGTATGCTAGTGGTCTCCTGGGTTTTTTTTTTTTCTTTTATCTTCTAGAAAGTTTCTGTGGTAGGAGCCATGGGTAGAACTGGGGGTAGTAATACCAGTTATGAGTCAGCAGAGTTTTAAGGTACTTGGAATAGGCCTGTCAGAGCCAGACAAGGAGGAAGGTTTAAAATTGTTACTATAAGAATACCCATGATTGTTGTTATATATTATATATTTATATATATATATATATATATCTTAATAATAATCATTTTTTTCTCAGCCCTTAAGTGGGCTGGGGTAGCTTGTTGGTGGTAGAATGCTTGCCTGACATGTACAAGGCCTTGTGTTCAAATCCCCCAGCCCCCGAAACACACCATGCCAAGGATCATGTTAAGCTCTTAAGTGCCACAACATACCATGCCAAGGATCATGTTAAGCCCTTAAGGCCTGTCTCATTAAGCTTATTCTTTTTTTTTTTTTTAAAAGAGAGAGGGACAGTGAGAGAGACAGAGAAAGAGAGAAAGAACTTTATTTAGTTTTTCACATGGCCCTAGTTGTTCCAACACTTAGTTGTGTACGTGGTGGTGGGGTTTGAACCCGCGTCCTCCTGCTTGCCAGGCAAGCGCCAAAACCACTGAGCCACTGCTCCAGCCCATCATTAAGCTTATTCTTGGTGGTGACTGTGCAGAAGATTTGAATCAAAATTAGAGTGATAATTCTGCCTTCATTGGAAAAAATTTTTTTCTTCTAAGGTGGGTAGTCAGATGAATAAATAAGATTTCACTAGAATCTGGATGTATTTATGGGATGGACATTCAAATGTTTTCTATATTATTAATTTGTTCCTTTGCTATTTGTATTAACTTAAAATACAAAGAAAGTTTATTGATCTGTGAAATGAACTGTTTCGCATGCCACAGGCATTGTGCTTAAAATATACACTTCCTAAGAGGAGAGGTTGAGTTACTTGGACCATTTTCTGCTGGGTTTATTTTTTGCAGGGAATAAAAAGTTGGACACACACACACACACACACATATATATATATTTTTTTTTTTTTAAAAGAGGGATAGTGAGAGAATCAATTTTATTTAGTTTTTTTTTCATGTGGCTTTCAGTGCTCTGACACTTCATTATGTATGTGGTGCTGGGGTTTGAACCCATGTCCTTGTGTATGCCAGGCAAGTGCTGTAACCACTGAGCATCCACTCCAGACACTTTCCTTTTATATTTTGCTCACTCTTAAATATTTTTAAATTTTTTATTAAGGAGTTGAGTTATTATACAATCATAAATGTATATAAAGTAACAATATGAACTCCTAAATATTTTTGGGTGGTAATACTTGTAATATGTCAGTAGTATCCCGTGTCCGTAGCATAATAAAATTGAACCATTTGCCAATCTGAAGTCCTAAGGGAACCTCCCAGTTCTTGAGTGTGCCAAGTATGCTCTGTACACTGAGTACTATATCTCATGTATATATATTAATACTTGATTGAATTTATGTATCCTTTCAATTAAAATATTTAATACCTGGCTACTGTCAAGTGGCATTCTTGTTTGTTTAAAATTTTACCTTAAAAGATATCTTTATGGGGCTGGAGCTGTGGCTCATCGGTTGCGGTGCTTGCCTGGTATACACAGGGATGTTGGTTCAAACACCAGCACCACATACACAACAAATGCTGGAGCAATGAAAGACGCATGAGAAGCTAGATAAAAATTGATTCTCTCTTTCCCTCTCTCTCTTACTGTCCCTCTCTCTCTCTCTCTCTTTTTTAAAAAGATGTCTTTATTAGATTAAAAAATTAGGAATCATTGCTTTGGTAATATTAAAAGTTTCTAAAATTGAAGTTCTGGTTATGTTCTGTATTCTAAACTCAGTCACCCTTTTAGGACTTCTGGCTTGTCTCTTTTTTATGTAAAGGAATTAAATTTTATCATATACCTTCCAGAAAATTCCCATAGGAAATGAAATGCATACTCTGTGGGGTTTTGACTCTTCTTTCCTATCAAACAGTAAAGTTTAGCAACAACTAAGACCAACAATACACAAGATGTTATTTGCCAGTGTGTTATGAATGTTAGATGACAAGATACACAAAACATGTGGCAAGTCAACTCATAAGAAAAGATGGTTAGAGATAGAGTAGTAAAAAGAGGCCTCTGCGGAAAGGGGTGGGCTTTGAACAGATGTTAGGATTTCACTAGGCAGAGAGTATAGAAAAGGATTTTGATGAGAGATTACTGCTCATGAAAATAAATTTTTCTGTAGCATAATGGGAATAGTTTATAATAATGATTCCCACTGTAAGGCTCTTGAAAGCTAGAACATACATTTTTCTATAATAGTGCCAAGGACTCACCTCCCCAGGAGCCATATTAGAGTATGGCAGGAGGGAGAGGGTGGTGGTGATGGTGGTCAGGATTGTGTAGACTTTTAACAGTGCTCCCACTGAACTGCACATGAGAATGTCTGGTTCATAGCCGTGTTCTTATAAAGTTCTGTTGAAACTAGTAATGCTTAGGAAAGTTAGAATTATCAGAGAGACTTTAGGAATCCTTATCATTTCTAACACTAGACAAAGAAAAGTCTCCTTTTGGGGCTGGAACGGTGGTTCAGTAGTTATCCCAGCACCACGTACACAACGATGTCTTGGAGCAACAAAAGTCACATGAAAAACTACATAAAAATTCTTTCTCTTTCTCTTTCTCTCTCTCTCACTCACTGTCCCTCTCTCTTTAAAGAAAAAAAAAGTCTCCTTTTGGGAAGAGATGTATTTTTTTTTTAAAAATCTGTATTTGTCTTATCATTTACTTTGCTGAATGCTAGAGTTTGGGTCTGTCAATATCTCTTAAAATTTCTAAAACTAAAATGTAGATGATGAATGAATGGGGTTGTTGATATTTTGAGATGTAACCACTTTACTTCAAGTTTTCATAAATTCTAAAGGATTCTAGAGGATTTGTTCCTAAGTGTTTGAATTGTCCGCCTCCAGCTTGGTTATGCTCATTGTTTATGATTTGAAAAATACTTAGTATCTAATAATTCAAGACATTTTGATCAAGTAGCTTTCTTCTTTTACTTTATTTGCTTGTGTATAAAATATGTGAATGGTCATGAAACATTGATTAATTTCAGGGGCTGGAGCAATGGCTCAGTGGTTGGAGCACTGGCAGGGCATGCATGAGATCCTGGGTTGGAACCCCAGTACCACATACACAACTAAGTGTCAGAGCAATGAAAACTTAAATAAAATTGATTCTTTCTCTCTCACTCTCCCTCTCTTAAAAAAAAAAAGATTAATTTCAGCTTGAAAGTGCTTATATTTCCAAGGAAGATTAATTTCACCAGCTAGTGATTTTGGTTGGAAAGTGGTACAAACACTCAGGATTGTACTGTGTGAAGAACCTGGAAATGGGTCTAATAGAAGGCAAATACTGTGAAAGTCCTTGGCTTTATGTATGTGACAACTGAGAGGACATCATCACCCCCAGGAGCTTATCGACTCCCAGAGTTTCACTTTTTCAGAAGATAAGGGCCCTTGGCAATTGGACAGATCCTTTCCAAAAACAGATAAGCCAGAATAGCAAGTTTTCCAAAAACAAACTGTAGAAACATTGTGGAATAATTTTCCAGAAATGGTGCTTTCCACTCCCATCCTGACTTTATTATGTTCAGTAATGTTATTTCTTCTTAAAAATTTCTCTGACCTCTGTTTAGCTCTTCTTTTTTGAGTAGCTTGATACTTCCTTTCATTCGTTCATTTATTCATTCAACAAATACATATCAAGCACTTAAATGCCAGGTTCTGTTCTAAGTGTGGAGAATTTGGTAATAAAATAGACCAACCATCCTGCACGAATGGAATTCATATTTTTGGGAATAGATAGAATTTAAAAAGTGATGTCATATTGGTAGTAACTGTTAGGGTAGAGCAGGGAACATTTCGGGGTAATTTCAAATTTAGAGCACCAATATGAGTACCTGAGGGGAGAATGTTGCAGATAGAGGGAGCAACAAACCCAAAGACCTTGAGGCCCAGGCATTAACAGTATGGATGAAACAGAATGAAGAAGGGGTAATATGAAGGCCCTGGATGACTTTGAACAGAGATGTTTCACAAGCCAACATGTATTTTAAAAGGATTATCTTGATTTTTTTATTATATTTTATTTTATTTATATTATATTTTATTATATTTATTTTTTTTTAAGAGAGAGGAATAGCAAGAGAGAGAGAATGAATTTTTTATTTAGTTTTTCATGTGGCTTTAGTTGTTCTGACACTTCATTCTGCGTGTGTGCTGAGGTTCAAACCTGTGTACTCACACTTGGCTGGTAAGCGCCATAACTGCTGAGCCACCACTCCAGCCCCATCTTGACTGTATTTTGAGATTAAACCATAGTAGGCAAGTGTGGATGCAGGGAAATTACTTAAGAGGCCAATGCATTAAGTTTGATAAGAGATGATGTGTCTGGTAGAGGTGGTGAGATTTGGTTGGATTCTAGATATATTTTGAAGATGGGGCCACCAGGATTTTCCTAACTGGGATATGGTGTATATGTGTGATAGAGGAATTGAGCTTGATACCACGGTTTGGGGCCTAGGCAAAAGTCAAGTCTGCAGGAGGAGCTGTTTGGAGAAGGGCAGAGGTAGGAGTTTGGTTAAGACACAGTGTAAAATGTAGTACTAAGCATCTATTTGGAAGTTGCTGTGAGTGGATATCAGTGCATAGTTATAGACTGATTATATTAACTTAAGAGGTGTTATTTTCCTCGCCCGTTTTTAAGGAACAGATTTGGGACACTTTACCACTGAGGTATAGCCCCAGCTCTTTTTATTTTTTTATTTTGAGGCAGAGTCTCTAAGCTGCTTAGGACCTTACTAAATTGCTGAGACTAGCCTTGAATTTGTGATCCTCATCCCTAAGCCTCCCGAGTTGCTGGGATTACGGGCATGTGCTACCTTGCCTCATGAGAGTCTTTAATACCCATTTTTATGGGGTCGACCTAGGCAAGCAAAAGAAGAATCTACAATTATTATCTTTGAGATTTTCAGAGAGAAGGAACCTGCTTATAAATAAGTTATGGTCACGATGGTCTATTTTTTTCCCAAAACTGTAATTAAAAAATATGGAGCACTCAATTTGCAGTAAAGTTTTTGGCCAACTCAAAATGATCTTTACCTTCTTAAAAACATTACCATCAAAGACTTACCTGTTTAAAAAGTACATGAGAAGATTATCTTTAAATTTTCCTATACCATTTACCTTAATGTTACTTTTATTGAGATATATGACTCATTTACTATAAAATCTGCCCCCTAAATTAATTTTGGGAAAAAAAATCTCTTTTCCTTTATTAGAATGAAAACTTCTAGAAAAGAGCGGTACATGTTATTTGATGGCCGTTATATGCATGACTTAATGTTGTTAGTGTTTTAAGGGAGCATATACAAACCAGATAAGAACTGTAGTGGAGAAAGTAGACATTTATGTGTCTAACTCTAATACCACTCTGAGAGTATGCTACAGCAACAGTTTAAGGGAAGTTGAGATGGGCACAAAGAACGATGTTTTTCTCTTTGGGGAGAAAATTCAGGGAGGAGGTTGTATTTGATTTAAGCCTTAGAGAATTCAGTAGGATTTCAACTGTTGGGGGAGAATTATAGGCCAAGATAATAGAAGTCACAAAATCCTGTAACTCTCTGATGTGGATGTGGAAGGAGAAGAAATAGGAACAGTGAGGTTGACAGCACCAGATTAAACAAGCTTTGGGTGCTATTTTAAGAAATTTAGATTTTATTCTGTTGCACCTGTTTTAATTGATGAGCAGCATAATCAAATGTTCTGAGACCTGCTGGTAAGAATGTTGTGATGGAGAGTTTGTATTAACAAGGGGTCATGTTCGGAGGCATTTAAGGATAGAAGATGATGAACCAAGGCAATTGATATTAGAAAAGGAGTGCAAAGCTAGGCATTGTGGTGCACCCCTGTTAACCCAGTGACTTGGGAGGCTGAGACAGGAGGATCACAAGTTCAAAGCCAGCCTTAGCAACTTGGTAAAGACCTTGAGCAGCTTAGTGAGACCCTGTCTCAAAATAAAAAGCAACTTGATCTCCAGTGTTATGATATTTGGAGGTAAATCTTTGGGCTGAACTTTTATGAATGGGATTAGTACCCTTATAAAAGAGACAACTGCAGAGCTCCTTCACATCCTCCTTCGTGAGAGAACACAAAAAGATGTCCAGCTATGAACAAGGAAGCTGGCCCTCATCAAACATCAAATCTGCCAGTGTCTTCATCTTGGACTTCTCAGCCTCTAGGACTATGAGAAATAAATGTTTTGTTATAAAAACCATCCTGTCTATAGTATTCTGTTATAGCCACCTGAACCGATCAAGGCAGGAATAGGACATTTTGGAGGCAAAAAATCATTACAGCTCTTAACAACTTGCTGAAGAGTAGAGAGGTTGAAAATCATTGAGGGTAGAAATTTAAATATTTCTTTTTACTCCATTTTCACTGCTTTGATTTGTGTTGGAAGAAAGGTAGCATATTTCCTATTAGAAATGAGGTAGACCTGAAGGTATCTTTTCGTTCTGATATATACAGTTTTTAGAAACGTGACTATTCTTAATCTTTTACTGCTTGTCAGCTATTACCTAATTGTCCAGTCTTTGAGTTTGTTTTCATTTGTGCATTTGGAAATGGGTAAATCTTCATCATTTTGGCAAACAAATAGTCTTTCTGTTTCTAAATGGAACTGCATCTCAATGTTGTGCTTTCGTGTTTCATTTTCAACTTTTGTGTAGTGGAATCACAGAAAGAAGTAGTTGAAGCCATCACTCATTGCAGTATCAAGTATTACAAGTTGTCATTACTGGAAGTCATTGTGCCATCTTGAAGCTTCCTCTTAGTTATGTTTGGTCATTTATCTTGGAACTTCAAAAGTAAACATAGTAAGCACATATGAGAAATTATTAAAAATATTGAAAAAATGCAAAATTATTTTTTCTATAAATTTAGGAAAAATCTAATCCAATAAGACTACACATTGCCTAGTGAAACAACTAACATAAGATTTGGCTCCTCTAATAACTTAGTCATAGGCATATTTGGCCATTTTTGTTTGCTTGTAGATTTTTTCCTAAGACACATAACAGGATTTTATATTGGGCAGGATATAGTGATTTTCTAAATTTTTGAAAGAAAACAATTTGACAGAACTAACTTCTAAATTATTTCAGTGTAAAACATACTTTCATGCTTAAAAATTTTAAGTGTTAAATAATGTTTGAAGCAACTTATTCAAAACCAACTCATTAAAATTTAAAATACTTTATGGACAAAATACAGAGAAAAAATAAAAATCGTAAGTGTAAAAAGCACTCTGTTTTAAAAACAAATTGATTCTATTTGTTTCTAAATTAAACTTACTATTTGATCAGATTTTTATACTATCAATTTTTTTAGCATTTGAAATTAAGTTTTGAATAATAAATAGAAGTATAGGGAACAATATCATACAGGTACAATGAAGATTAAGACTGAGAATTAAGTTGTCACCCATCCCTAAACCATCCAAATCTCCTTTCTTGTATTCCAAACATTTTCATTATTTAAGTTTCCAAATCAAGACTTTGCCTGGTGAGTGAATTGCTGCACAAGAAATATAGCTTTAGGCCCAGAATAACTTGGGGAGATAGGCAGCTGTGTTCTCCTAGCTGGTTCTCTAATCTATTGTCTCTGTATTACAGAGTTTCCTTTTCCAGCTTCCCTTCCACTTAAGGCAGAGGTATGGAAAGTGAAAGATGGTTACTGTAATCATTTTTTACCCATCCTATAAATAATACCCCTGTATTCCTTGATAAAAAAAATTTTAAGACTAAGGTTTTGGATGACACAAAATCTCTTATTCCTATAGCTAATCAGTATTGTAATTTGAAACTCTATATAGGTCTTTATTATGCAGAAAAAGTGACCTGATGTTCAAACCCCTAGAATTGAGATGAAGAGTATCAAACCTTTGACTTATTTTAAAGTGAATAACTGGGGCTAGAGCGGTAGCTCAGTGGTTAAGGCGCTTGCCCAGCATGCACGAGTCCACCAGTTCAAACCCCAGCACCCACATATACAACTAAGTGTCAGAGCAATCAAAGCCATGTGGAAAACTCAATAAAAATTCTCTCTTTCTCTTTCTCACTATCCTTCTGTCTTTTGAAAATAAATAAAGTGAATAACCATAATCTTGTAATTTAAGGGTATCCCATCCTCCCCAAACTGTAGAGATTCAGTGGTAGTGGGTGGAGGGATAGTTTGATAATTATGAGAGGGGGGAGTCCCACAGGGATACTAGCTAGCCTCTACTTACATGCCTCTGTTAAAGAAAGTATCCCCAGTAATAGAAGAGGCTCCTTGTTGATTTCTTTGGATGCTAAAGTAACACTTTTACCTTAGGTTTTGTGTTATATAGGTGTAAGTGGGAATTCTCTGTAAACTTTCAAGTTTGGAGAAATAGGACTGAAGATGGGAATAACATCTAAATTCATAGAATTTTAGAACCTCTAACTCATTTTTTGAACAAAGGATCTGGTCTGGTTGAAGTGAAATGTTTGAGGCAACCTGCAGTTGTGACAAATCTAAACTCAACTGGGATGCTGGAGTTGCAGTCTGTGCTTTTCTACTCTATCACATTGTCGGCCATCTTAACCCCTTTCTGTCCTGAAGTGAAGGATTTCCCTGGATTTCGACTTGACCTCCCTGAAACAAAGTTTGGACAGAGTGAGAGATCCTGATCTATTAGGGAGTTGAGGCTTCTTTTCAGCAAATAGCTGGTACCTGTTCCTTTTACGTTTTGTTTTGTTTTGTTTTTTAATCTGTCATTGACTTGGGGAAAGTTTTGAAGTTTAAAAAAAAAATTGACTGTGTCATGAGCTTTCTTGTTTTCTTAACAAAAAGCCATGCTAGTCTTTATGTTGTTGCAATTTTAGCATGCTCACCACTGAAGGAGGTCATGTACATAGTAAATGTTTCTGACATGTTTAAGAACATTAGATCAAAAATTCAAACTGAATCTGTTTGACTGTCTTGACTTTTTCTTTTTTTGAAAGGAATGTATTTAAATGAGAAACAGTTCCACTCCTCCAATGAAAAGGAAAAAAGAAAAATTTTGGATTATTTGAGTGAAATAGATTATAGAATTTATGACCCTAATTTTCCATTATTTCTTCTAAGTGAGCCATAACAGGCACGGTGAAGGAAGAAGCATTAGTTGGAATGTTAGAAACATTAGTTTTTTTTTAAATTAAGCTTATCAATAAAATTTTTAACTATAAGAAATGCAGGTTATCTGTTCTGCATCATATCTAGGACTTTGAATGAAATTTCTCTGGGACTGCAAACTGGTTCAGCCACTCTGGAAAGCAGTGTGGAGAATACTTAAAAAATTAGGGATGGAACCATCTATGACCCAGCTATCCCACTCCTGAGTATTTTCCCAAAATAGTTAGAATCAGCATATTATAGTGATATGGCTTCATCAATGTTTATAGCAGCTCAGTTTACTATAGCTAGGCTATGGAACCAACCCAGATGCCCCTCACTCGACGAGTGGATACAAAAGCTTTGGTACATATATACAATGGAATACTACTCGGCCATTAGAGAAACCGATATTATGGCTTTTGCAGCCAAATGGATGGAGATGGAAAGAATTACGCTAAGTGAAGTATCCCAATCTCAGAGACTCAAGGGCCAAGTGGTTTCTCTCATCTGTGGAAGCTAGAATACATCGAGAAGCAGTATGTTAGATGGCTAAACTAATAATAACCTCAAATTGTATGATTCTTAAGGCAACAGGGGATGAGGTGGCGTAGGGTGGGGGACAGGGTGGGGGCAGGGCTTAGAAAGAATATCTAGGAGACTGGAGGGTAGGAATATGGGGGAATCATCTCAGAAGGGGACCTCTGACCTCCACGAGATATCCATTTAACTCAGGGGGTCTTCTAAGGGGAAACAGCAACATGGGGAACCCAAGCTGAGCATCATGCATGGTATTAGGCATGGATAACTAAGTACATATACATTTGTTCTTGATTGTTTGTCAATGTTTCCCCCTCAATTATAACTCCCTATTCATCTAACAAATAAAAAAAAAAAAGTTGTATTGACTAAACCAGGCATGGTTGAGCATGCCAGTAATCCCATCCACTTGGGAACCTGAGGCAGGAGGACCACAAGCAAGGCCTGCTTCAGCAATCCCTGTCTGAAAATTTAAAAAAATAAAAAGGGCTAAAGGTACAGCTCAGTGATAGAGTGCCCCTGGGTTCAATTCCCTATAGGGTTGGGGAAGATGCATTGATTAAACATTTGCTGCATCCTGCCTTGTGAGAAAAGAAGGGGAAGGAGGCAAGTCTAAAACAAATGTAGGAATATTTTAAAGAAATGCTCCATTTACTAAGTTGACCAGAATTCTGTATATAACCAGAACAAACTAGTCCCTAAGCATAGAGGTTAATTGAGGTTTTCATTCAGGACTGCTTTTGGAAAGTTTCAGAGAGTAATGATGTATAATTGTTCATGCTCTGCTTTATTTAAATATAAGAAATGAATTTTGTTAATTTTCTCAGTATATTTCTTCCATTGATACATGACATTGGTTTCTAAATTTGTTTCAGTTATAAGTTTATTAGAGAGGTTTTTTGCAATTGGAAATTTAAATATTTTCCATCTATTTTGAAAATCTATTACAGAGTAATAGATTGTTCTGATGATTATAAACTTGTGTAGTAATTTGAACTAGGGAAAACTTTTTTCTAAATGGAAGAAAAACAGCCACTTGTTGACTAAGTTTCACATTATAAAGCAAAAGGCATATTGTTCTTATTTAGACATTAACATTAGCTGATATATTTAGATAGAATGGGGACTTTCTATGACATTAACTTTGCAATGTGTTCTGAATTTATCTGGAAGGTAGTTTTCAATTAAACATATTTTTGATTTGCTCTGCATTTTGAGAAATTTATTTGACCATTTGAAATCCTTAAACGTGGAAAAGCATGAGCGCTCTGAATAGATGATTAAATTAGGTATGAACTTTTCAAAGCTTTACACTCGTCATTGTGTAGGCCTCATCTCTGGTAATGTTCTTGGGAATCAATCACATTTGAAAATTCAGTTCTTTGCCAACAGCATCTGTTTGCACTTTATATATTTTGAAAGTATTTTTTTCTGAATTGCAGAAAAGCAAACCATATAACATGGGTTTTTCTTACCTGATTGAACATTTTTTACATTTTAGTTTAACAAACTTAACATAACTTCAAGGTATAATTGTCTAAATATGTAGAGTAACACCACACTTCAAAGATAAAACTTTTTTTTTTTTAAGTGAAAGAAAGAAAATCAACTTTATTTTTTCATCTGGCCTTTGTTTCTCCTACATTTAGTTAGGTATGTGTGCTGGGGTTTGAACCTGGGTGCTCCACCCCAAGATAAAGGTTTCTTAAAATTGAAAGGTTTTTAAAAATTGTCAAAACTTTCACATTATTGTAGTATCACACCCCCCCACACACACACACTTTAAGGAGTTCTAATTTACTAAAACTCTTTTAAGGTTTGTGGAATTTGAAGGTAGACCTGATTGGAATATACTGTATTAAATGAGCAGTCAAGCAGTGGTGTTGATTGACATGATTAGCATCTCTTCACCAATTTCTACAGCTCCCAGCAGCTGTTAATAGTTATATACTGTTGTATATGACATTGTATGTGCAGTGTCTTAATATTTATAACAGTCTGGACAACTAGAATCTCTGAAAAGAGAAACCTAGAAAAGATTTGTGAGATGATTTTAAGTGGCTAGGATCTAGGTTCACCCATAGAATATATTCTTTGGACTGGGCTGAGGCTTGGTGCCAAAATCTCAGAGTTCCACTGTATGTAATGATAGCTACATTTGGCTGTTGACCACTTGAATGTGGCTACTAATAAAGGAGATGTTGTAATTGTAAAAAAACAATAGATTTTAAAGTCTTAGTGTAAGAAAAAGAATGTAAAATAACTCAATTGTTATTTATTGCACTTGAAATTTTTTGATATTTCATTAAATAAAATACTGAAATTAATGTAACTTATTGCTTTTTACTTTTTAAATGTGACAAGTAGAAAGTTTAAAAGTGTGTCTATAACTTGCGTTCGTGGCTCACATATTTCTGTTGGATGGGTTATTATAAAGAAGAGAGTGTATGGTGTTTCTTACTGTTGGGAGCTTGCAGAGGCTCAGGGAATTTTCCTCAGGATCCTTTATCTGTAACTACTGCAGCTGACTTGGCTGGGCTGGTTTGTATGACAGTGCTGTTTTGAGAACTGTTTCCTACAAGTAGCCACTCCTTTCTAACTCCTGGTTCATGAAATAAAAGAAAAAGGTTCCATCACCTACTATCTCTAATGGTTGTTTGCTAGTTCTTGAGCAGCTGCTTCTTGAAGACAGGTGATAAAAAATAAAGTTATAGCTACCATTCATTGGCCACCTGCCAGGTATTTTAGATACAATCTTTAATCCTCTCATCAGTGTTTGCTTATGGGTCAACTAATAATTGGCAGAAACAGGATTCTAACCCCATCTTCCTGGTTCTCGAACCAGTGTTCTTTGAACTAATATTGTGCCCTCCTCATCATGTTTTTCATATCCTATGTTTGTTCACTAGGATGAAGCAGAATGCTATATATAATGGGATCTCTTGCCAAACACTATTGAATAATAGTTTCTTAGGATCCTTGAGTTGATTTCCTTTGGCTTGGTGGATATCTTTAGCCCCCATCACTCCAATTCACCTCCCTTCCCTATTTGGTGTCTAATGCATGGTCCAGACATTAATGAAGAGACTTAATTAATGAAGCTGTTATTTTTAAATTTAATTGACAAAATTGTATATATTTATTATATACAACATGATGTTCTGAAATATGTGTATATTGTAGAGAAGCTAAATTGAGCCAATTAACATGTACATTACCTTAAATACTTTTCTGTGGTGAAAACATTTACATAGAAATGTTAATTATGTCTTTGAATTAATATTGATGTGTATATTGGAGGCATTTCAATGCTTTTTGTAAATACAATTCTATTATTTGAAGAAAACTATATTTACTTCCTGTAGACCAGATAATTTCTTTAGGAAGCTGTACAAGAAGCATTTTTAAGAGAGACTTCAGCTTACAGCCTGTTAAGAAGTGTATCATCTAAAACCTGTGAAAGAGCATCTTTTTTACCTTGAAAATCAACCAACAAAAGATGATTCAGTTGCCTTCAGGAAGAAATATATGAAGAGTCTCCTTTGCATGCCAACAGTATCAAATCGTAGGCTTCAGAGACCAGTCATACAATGAAGGGGCTTTTTATAGACCGGAGTGTTGAAGTAAAATAATGGGATAGAGTAAGTATAGTGAGCTGGATAAGTCTTGTATAATCCAGGTTATCTCTTAATGGCCATGCCCTTGACATTGTTACGTTAAGAATGAGAGCGCGGGCTGGAGTGGTGGCTCAGCGGTTGCGGTGCTTGCCAGGCCTGCGCGAGGCCCCAGGTTCAGACCCTAGCACCGCGTGCACGGTGAAGTCTCAGAGCAGCGAAGGCTACATGAAAGGCTGAATAAAATTGATTCTCTCTTTCCTCCCCCTTTCTCTCTCACTGTCCCACTGTCTTTAAAAAAAAAAAAAAAAAGAATGAGAGCAAGGGGAAGTAGTCTTTGTGTTGACATGCTGGTTGCTAAATTAGAATAGATGTGACCACAATTTATAAGTGGTCTGGAGGGCCAGGTGCTGCATTTAATCACGCATTTCAGCCTTCGCTCAGACTCAGGTAGTTGGTGGTGACTTGGAATAGAGGAAAAGAAGAAAGAAATTCAAAGAGGAAAACGAGGCTGGGGAGGTGGACAGCAAGGAGACTTGGGCAAGTTCAAAGTGGAAGTCCCTTTTATGTGTGTACATATATATTATAATATCAGGAACTATATAAACTATAAGACACTATTATTTCAGGAAAAAGCTGATATATTAGGAAGACAATAAAATTTCTAATGAGTTGGCATAGATTCAGTTTTCCTAACTCTACCATTACCCTGTTACCTCAGGAAATTATAGAATCTGAAATAATCATTGTCTTTTTTTTTTCCCTACTCTGATTTTCCTTCATGATTAAAGAAGAGCATGAAAAATTTTTTTTAAAAGGGACAGTGAGAGACAGAATCAGTTTTATTTAGTTTTTCACATGGCCTTTGTTGCTCCAACACTTTCTTCGTGTACGTGGTGCTGGGGTTTGAACTCATGTACTCGCGCATGCAAGGCAAGTGCTGTAACCACTAAGCCACTGCTCCAGCCCTGAGATCATGAAAATTTTAAAAATACCTGCTTATGCTCATTTGCTGTACATGTTGTTGCTTATTTGTTTTTAGTGCTGGGGATCAAACCCAGGCATTGTACAGTCTAGGCAAGCACTCTACCATAGAGCTACATCTCCAGCCCTCATTGTTTGTTATTTATCTTAAATATTGCCTACCTGAAACTTGGAGAGGAAAAAATGTGTACCCCCAAACATTGACATTATGATTAAGAGAAGTGAGAGTTAAATAACCAATTTAAACAAACCAATTTGGCTCTCGTCCCTAGGCTTTTTATAAGAGACAGTGCAGCTTTGTGGGTGGGGGGAATGTAGGGCTACTCATTTAATCATTCATCCATTTAACCCCTTTAAAACTCAACTTTTGTAGGTCAGTTATATAATGCATGTACACATGATGTTTCTCTTACTGTAAAACTCTGTTGAATTGATATTTTTTTAAAAAAGATTTTTGATATAGTCATAGTAATAAACTCAGAATTTCCCGAGGCTCATGGTCTTCAACTTCCAAGTTAGTGAAGAGTTGCTGTAACTTACCAGATGGCAGGCTTTCCTAATCAAGTGCTAGATGCTAACAGATTAATAAAAAAAATAGATGTGTGCACAATTCAATCACCACATTTGATGTTATTTAAACTGCTAATCCAGAAAATTTAGTATAAAGAATATAAACCGAATACATTCATGTTGCCATTCAATTGTTTGGTTCTCAGGGCAATCCCAGAATGTATCATCAATGTGTGAGCCATGTAAAATGCTGGGTATAAGAATATTTTGCCAAGTGCTGGTTAGAAATTTATTTGGGATCCATCCAGCTGGCAGATCAGTTGTACTAATCAGATGGGCCCATTTCTGGGGAACAGGATTTCATTGTGGGAGCAGTGTTCCTGAAATGTAGTTACTTTAAAAATCAGTTAATTTTTAATTTAAAAATTCTCCAATGCTATATTAAAATGTGTGTAAGTACAAACATTATGCATATAGTGCAAATACCTCATTCTTATATTGCGTTTTTACCATTGGGAGCTTACAGAAAGTAATAGAAGGGACAATAAATTCATTGTACTAGACTTAAATTGTTTTTAATTTGTACTTTGAATTCCTGGGATCATAATAATTTGCTTTTCTATTAATGTTTTTGAACATGAAAGATACAGGTGGGTTAAACCTGATAAATAGGACAGGCAACTAACTTTCTGTATAAAGAAAGCTATTTAAGCAGGTAGAGTGGTCTAGTCAAAGACCACTTGGTACAAATGAAAAAATTATACATGAAGATTAGACCTGAATAACTAATACGGATCTTTATTAACCTTGAGATTAATCATTTATAATATAATTCATTGTCATTTTCACTTGATGAAACTTCATGCCCCAAAATAACATTTCCCACGTTATGTTATGTCGATCATTAATTCCAAGAGGTTTCTCAGGAAAAATAGTTTCGCATATGTTTGGAAAACTTTTTTGTTTTCTCATTAGTGGGGATTAAACCCAGGGCCTTGAATATGCTGGGTAAGTTTGATGTCATTGAACTATACCCCCAGCTATTTTCTTATTTTTATTTTGAGACAAAGTCTTGATAAGTGGACTACGTAGGCCTCAAAGTTTTGATTCTTCTCTCTCAGCCTCCAGAGTAACCAAGATTACAGGTGGGAGCCATGGGAAACTACTCTGTATCTTCGTTCTCAAAGTTCATAATGTGCCTTAGCATAGCAAAGACTGAGAAGTACTGATGTTAAATACTGGGTTTACCTTTTCTCCTTAAAATTCAGTGTGTCTCCAGTAAATCAATCTCTCCAGTAAAATCAGTTCCTATAGTGAACCTCTTGTTTCTTAGAACACACTTTGGAAAAACAATGCCTTTAAGTAATCAGTTAACATATTGCAGAGTTTATTTTTGTGATGACTTTTTGCTTAAAAATTCACAAATTAAATTTGGTAGTTACAAATATTTCTGCTTGGAGAAAATGATGCTTGTGTTTTAAGATCAGTGTTTGTGGGCTGGAGCGGTGACTCAGCAGTTTGGGGCGCTTGCCTGGCATGCGCAAGGACCTGAGTTCATACCCCAGCACCACATACACAACTAAGTGTTGGAGCAGCAAAGGCCACGTGAAAACTAAATAAAGCTGTTTCTCTCTTTCTCTCTCTCTCTCTCACTGTCCCTCTCTCTAAAAAAAAAAAAATCAGTATTTGTAAGGTCATTTTACATAGAAATGTTAATTTCTGTGGGCTGTATCTTTGAATCAATATTGACGTACATTGGGGCCATTTCAATGTTTTTGTAAATACAGTTTTTCTTTTACTTAAAAAATTGCATTTACTTTCTACAGACCAGATAATTTCTTTTCTTTTTCTTTCTTTTCTTTTCTTTTTTTTTTAAAGAGAGAGGGACAGTGAGAGAGAGAGAATCAATTTCATTTTTAGTTTTTCATGTGGTCTTTGTTGCTCCAACACTTCGTTGTGTATGTGGTGCTGAGGTAGGTGTGCCTGGCAAGTTCTGTACCGCTTCAGCCCCAGACCAGATAATTTCTTTAGGAAGCTATTTTATAACCAGTTACATGTTTTTAAATATAAATTAAATCTCAGTTATTTTAAATTCAACTAATAAAGAGTTGTTTTAGTGGCAGTTATACTAGTCCGTCATTGTTTTGTTTTGAACCAAAAGGCAAACCAAAGATTTCAGTAAACCAAGATACTGCTTTAAAATCAATTGTTAAATGAGGTTTTGAAATTCAAACTCAATGATACTCTAAGGATATACAAATTATTCATAGTACCATTGCCTACTATTTAGAGTCTGTAACAGTATATATATCAAGGATTTTAAATGTTTCTTTGCTTTCCATGAATTCCTTTAAAATGACAGCTGAGAATTTTTTAAAAATACAGTTAAATATGGATCCTGAATCATCTTAGTTTGAAAAACTGGAAAGTTGTGTCATTTTGTGAATAATAGAAAATTCTAAATATAGATTCTAAATATAGCTTCTAAGTGTAAGCTAGTACATAAATTAAGTAAATGAAACCAAAAAAGCTTATCCAGCTATGTTTCAAGTTTTGGGACATATAATTTATAAATGTAATCTACTAGAAAAGAAATAGTTCTTATGTCATTAACCACAAACCAAGGCATGAGATAGTATTTTATTTTAGCTTGTGTGTGTGTATGTTAGCTTTGGCTAACCATTTGTTGAATGACTAAAAATGGCATGTTTAAAACTAGGTAGTCTTTATGACTAGACCATCAAATACTAAACAGTATTTTGAAGGAGGAATTCCTTCATACTAGAATATAAAATAAACAATTTTTTCTTTAATGTAATGTTGACAGTCTAGGTAATTATCTCATCCTTTTCCCCTTCTTCAGTGCCTCCATCAACTCCATGCCCCCTTGCTGCTATATCTTCATTGATACTCTTTCTACCTCCATCCCCAAATCCAGACATTTGCATGCCATGTTGTAAAGGAATTATGGGCAGTAAGGGAATAGACTTACTTGAGCAATCTTTATTCTGAAGGCTACTGCTAGGTGAGGACTCCTAAAGATTAGTGATAATTTAACTCCACCAGGAAGGAGCTGCCCAGTAAGTGGAATCAAAAACTTTAAACGCAAACTAGACTGGCTGACTAAACAGAAGCTACACTTGCTGAGCTGTCAGCTGCGTGTTACAGATTTCCTCTCTCTGCCGTTAACAGTGAGGGCATGAATCCTTTCAGACCAGTGCAGGCATTTGAAGCACCCAGAGTGCTTGTTAAAACCAGACTCCCACACTTTGTGATTCCTTAAGTCTGGAGTGAGGCCCATTAATTTGTACCCTTCAAGGTTCCCTGTGGTGCTGTTGGTGAGGTAGACTTTCTTTTAGCCCCCCCTAGGGCATTGCTCCCACTAACCCATCTCCTCCAGTCACACTCCACCTGCCTGCAGTCAAACTCTACCTGCCTACAGTTACCACCAGACCCTTCAAAGTAGGATGGACTGATTAGGTTACAGCTCTCACAGTCCAGTCATTTTGCCCCTAAACATTCCTGTGCTAACACAGGAGCTTTATGGCTCATACCTGAACCATACACCGTTCATCATTTAAGGGATAGTTGTATTGTTTCTGTTTCTTGACTGTGATGAATAGTGTTGAGATAAACATGGGAATGCAGATGACTTTCTGACATAGTGATTTCATTTCCTTTTGATATATACCCAATAGTGAGATTGTTAGATTATATGGTAGTTTAGATTATATGTTAGTTCTATCTTTTTAATTTTTTGAGGAACCTCCATATTGTTTTCCATAATGGCTGTACTAATTAGCATTCCCAACAGCAATTCCGAAGGTTCCATCTTCTCCACATCCTTGCCAGCACTTGTTATTTTTAGTATTATAGTAATAGCCATTCTAATTGGAGTGAGGTGATAACCACATTATAATTTTGATTTACATTTCCCTGATGATTAATGATAACATTTTCATTTTTCTTGTACTTTTTGGCCATTTGCATGTCTGAGAAATGTCTTTTTTAGGTCTGTTGCCCTTTTTCTTTCTTTCTTTCTTTCTTTTTTTCTTTTTTCTTTTTGCTGTTGAAATGTCTAACTTCTTTATATATTCTGGATTTTTAACCCTGTGTCAGATGTAAGGTTTGCAAATACGTTCTCCCATTCTCTAGGTTATCTCTTTACTGTGATGATTATTACCTTTGCTGTCCCAAAAATTTTTAGTTTGATGCAAAGATTTTTAGTTTGTTTTTTTTTTTTCCCCTGTGCTTTTGGGTTTTCTCCAAAAAAAAAAAAAAAAAAATTCTTGCCTGTTCCAATGTCCTAAACTGTTTACCTTACTATGTTTTCTTGTAGTAGTTTCATAGTTTCAGTTTTTATTTAGACTTGAATCCACTTTAAGTTGATATAACTGGAGTCTAGTTTCATTTTTCTGCCTGTGGATAAAAGTTCTTAAGATATGGTTGCTGGCTACCTTCAGAACAAGTCAGAGGGGAAGGGTAGGGAAAAGATGGAATCCACAGGTTTTTCAGTAACTTAATCTTTGCATACATACCATGATCTGTCTTATGCCATTGTTTTCTTAAATCAATCATGGTACAGTTTGAGAAGGGACTCCCAGAGTGGGAATATTGGAGAATGGAATCACTGGGGATCATCTTAGGGTTTGTTATCTATAAATACTAACACTGCCTTTACATGATTAGGGATTTTTTTTTTCTTTCCCACAGATTTCCAGTCTTTATCTTACAAAAATATGTTAAACATCGCTGGCTTAAGTGAGTTCTGGATGAGAATATGCAGTGCTTAGTAGAAAATGCAACGTGGCTTGCCTCTCAAGCTGGTGGAGGTAGATTAGGTAAAGCCTTTGCCAAGGCTGAAAAGTGATTAATTGAATTAGCTTACCTGAATCATGATTTAATAAATCGACACTGGTAGGATCACATAGCATAAATTCAGTGTAACCTATTAATACATGTGTATTTGTAGGTTTTTTTTTTTAATGGTTATCATCCATAATTAGGAGTACTTAATTGCAAATTTAAGTACTCGGTATCCCATTGCAATATAAAGCAAATAGCAGATCTATAATGAAGAGTATATCATGGAAACATTTCTATACCATGTCAAGTTACTTGGGAGCTACTGAAGGATTTGTAAGAAGTTGAATGATGTGGTTAGCTTTGTGGTTTTAATATCTTATTTTGGCATTGATATTGAGAGTAGATGGAAAGAATACAAGGTTGAAGGTAAAGAGATTACTGTCATTTCCAGGAGAAAGAGAATAAATTCTGAAATAAATTAGTAGTTTATTGGGGATGTAGTGATTTCTCAGTGGTTAGAGCCCTTGCCTGGCATGCAGGAGGACTTGGGTTCAAACCCCAGCACCATATACACAACGAAGTGTCAGAGAAACAAAAACCAGATGAAAAAATAATAAATAAAATTGAAAAAAATTAGTTTATCAAGGATAGAAAGGAAAGGACTAGCCTGAGAGGAAAAATAGTAAAATCAGAAACACAGCTGGATAAGCTTTCATGGATTAATTTACTTAATTTGTGCTTAGCTTACACTTAGAAGCTTGTCTATGCTTAGTATTTTCTGTTACTCACAAAATGATACAACTTTCTGGTTTTTCAACATAAGATGATTCAGGATCCATATTTAACTGTAATTTTTAAAAAATTATGTATTCTCAGCTATCATTTTTAAGGAATCATGGAAAGCAAAGAAACACTTAAAATCTTTGATGTAATACTCAGGTTACAGACTCTATATAGTAGACTTTGGTACAGATGAATAATTTGTGTATCCTTAGAGTATCATTGTTTAGTTTGACTTTCAAAACCTCATTTAACATAATTGATTTTTAAAAATTTTTTTATTTTTTTTATTAGAAGTATATAGAGATACAGGATACAGATGAGGGGGAAACATTATCAAAACAGTAGCAATCAATGTATATAAACTTTGTTATCCAGGGGTAATGCCAAAGCATAGATAAACCACCACCGGTTTCACCTGTTGCAGTTTCCCCCAGAGAACTCATGCGTTAAATGGGTAGCTCGTGGAGGAATGACATTGGCTTCTGGGATGGTTCCCCCATCTTCCCAATCACCAGACTCCTATGAGTTCTTCATGTACCCTCCCCCCTCCCCACACCTCCAAGTATCCTAGAGAGCTATCCCCCTGTTACTCTGAAAGTCATTCAATTTGAGGTTTTGTTAGGTCAGCCGTCTGTCCTACTGCTTCACCATAAATTCTAGTATCAACAGATGAGAGAAACCATTCGGCCCTTGAGTCTCAGAGCTTGGGAGACTTCACTAAGCATAATTCTGTCCATCTCCATCCATTTGATTTCAAAAGCTATAATATCGTCCTCTCTAATGGCCGAGTAGTATTCCATAGTATATATGTACCAAAGCTTTTGTATCCACTTGTCGAGTGAGGGGCATCTGTGTTGGTTCCATAATCTAGCTATAGTAAATTGAGCTGCTATAAACATTGATGAAGCCACATCACTATAATATGCTGATTCTAACTCTTTTGGGAAAATCCCCAGGAGTGGGATAACTGGGTCATAAGGTGGTTCCATCCTTAATTTTTTGAGGATTCTCCACACTGCTTTCCATAGTGGCTGAACCAGTTTGCAGTCCCACCAACAGTGTAGTAGTGTTCCTCTTTTCCCACAGCCCCTCCAGCATCTGTCATTGTTTGTATTCTTCATTTTTGCCACTCTAACAGGAGGGAGGTGGTATCTCATTGAAGTTTTGATTTGCATTTCCCTTATAGCTAATGATGTAGAGCATTTTCTCATATATTTATGGGCTTTCTGGACTTGCACTGGAGAGAAGTTCCTTTTGAGATCTTTAGCCCATTAATATAATTGATTTTAAAGCAGTATTTTGGATTACTGAGATCTTTGGTTTGCCTTTTAGTTTAAAAGAAAATAATTACAGACTAGTCTAACTGCCACTAAAACAACTCCTTAAGAGTTACAAATAAGGACTACTCTGACTCTTTCTGTCAACCATTTATTTCAAGAGAAAACTTCCATAATTACAAAGCAATGTGATTTTGTTCTTTGTCTAAAAGTGTACACATGTTGAGCACAGTGGTACACACCTGTTATCTCAGGTATTTGGGAGGCTGACTCAGAGGATTAAAAGTTTGAGGCTAGTCTCAACAACTTAGACTCTGTCTCAAAATAAATTAAGAAGGGCTGGGGATATGGCTTGGTGGTAAAGCACCCTTGGGATCAATTCTCAGTACTCAAAAATAATAAATTATACACATTCCAGAGAACTTTTCAATTAATTGTTATTTAGACTAGTTATTAAAATTTTTTGAGAAAAGGGCTGAACGCCATAGTTTCTTCTGCATTTTAGTGGTTTATTTCATACTTATTTTTCATGAATTATCATATATTTCAGCTTTTTTATGCATCACATTCACTAGGCCAGTAATGATTAATCCTGCTTCAGTGGTCAAAAACACCACTGACTTTAAGCATATTAAAGCAACACAGCAAAATCAATGCGCATAGCTGCTCAATTTACCATAGCTAAATTATGGAATCAACCCAGATGCCCCTCACTGGATGAATGGATTCAAAAGGTCTGAGACACACACACACACACACACACACACACACACACACTCTCTCTCTCTCTCTCTCTCTCTCTCTCTACTCAGCTGTTACAAACAGTGATATTACAGCCTTTTAAGGTAAATGGAAGGCAGTGGAAGCAATCAGGCTGAGCGAAGTTAGCCAAACCTGGAGACTCAAGGGTGGAATGTTTTCCCTCATTTGTGGAAACTGGAGCTAAAAGTAGTCAAACTCATGTATTGGACCCACCAAGGGTATTGCAACACATAATCTCTTGGAACCATGCACATGTGTGGGGGGATGGGAGAGAGGGATGACAGGAAGGGATCTAGGGAGACAGTCTACAATGTAGCTTACTCTTTACCCCTTCCAAAGTCAAATCATTTACTTTTGGAAAATTCACAATCATTATGCACGTGCGCACACACACACACACATACACACATAGACAGACATTCATTTTTGTTATAGGGGCATAATATAGAAGAATCGAGACTAGGGTGTGGGTGATGGGGTAACTATGGTTTAGGATCAAATGCATATCATATTGTTACTTTATATGCATTTATGATTGTATAACAGCTCAACTCCCTAATAAAAATTTTTTTAAAAAAGAGATGACAAAAAGAAAAATACTCTAACTTCAAAAAACTTTTTCCTAGGCTATAGAATAGCCTAGGAAGGACATAATGGTTTCGTTTGTGCTTTAATTACATGCTGGTGTGCATGATGGTTGGGCCAGTTCAATTTTTAATTGAACTTCTTGCTCTTTACAGTTAGACCTCTCTTCACTTCCTGCTATTCTTCCCTCATATCTCTCTCTCTCTCTCTCTCTCTCTCTCTCTCTTTTTTTAAGAGAGGGAGGGTCTGGAGTCATGTCTTGGCAGTTAGGTACCTACCTGGCACATGCGAGGAAGTGTTTGAATCCCAACACCATGTGTGCATTGAAGTATTGGAGCAACGAAAACCACATGAAAAACTCAATAAAATTGATTCTCTTTCTCTCTCACTGTCCCTCACTCTTTAAAAAAAAAAGAAAGAAAGAAAAAAGAGGGAGAGAAAGAATCAATTGTATTTATTTTTTCATCTGGCCTTTGTTTCTCTGATACTTAGTTGTGTATGTAGTGCTGGGGTTTGAACCCAGGTCCTTGCACATGCCAGGCAAACATTCCAAGTGCTGAACCACCACTCCAGCCCCTCCACACCTCTTTTTCTCTTGTATGGTTAATAATTTTATTTGAGTCTGCCTTGGTCTTTTAATTAAGATGTATTTTTTTCCTTGAACTAATTTAAGGATTAAAAAATAGAATTAATGTATCTATCAAACTTTTTAGTATTTTATTTATTTTTAAAAATAGAGCAAGAGGAAAAGAGAATATAAATTTTATTTTTTTATCTGGTTTTAGTTTTTCTGACACTTAGTTGTGTATGTGGTGCTGGGGTTTGTACCTGGGTCATTGCTCATGCCAGGCAAGCACTGTAACTCCTGAGCCATCATTCCAGCCCCCACTTTTTAGTATTTTAATATCACATACAGTAGAAACTTATCAGATATACACAGGTGTGTGTGTGTGTGTGTGTGTGTGTGTGTGTATGTATGTATGTATGTATGTATTTTTTTAAGAGAGGGAAAGTGAGAAAGACAGAATCAATTTTTTAAATTTAGTTTTTCATGTGACTTTTGTTGCTCTAACACCTCGTCTGTGTGGTGTTGGGGTTTGAACTCATGTATTGGTGCATGCCAGGCAAGCACCTTAACTGCCGAGCCACTGCTCCAGCCCCTATGTTTTGGTATTTATTTTCAGCAATATCTGAATTAATGTTCTTTAGAGAAACTATAACTTACCATGTAAAGAAGATGCTCTCCCCTCAGGTTTTCTTATGACTTTCTAACCTTTACCATGAATGTTGCATTTTCTAGACATTTCACTTACCCATTTGCTGTTATTCCATTTTTATGGTTAATTTACCTGGCCTGCTTCTTTATTTCTGTTTTTTAATCAAGGTAAAATAATAAGAATGACATGGTAAAATGCATTATGTATCTCTTTGCATAGGGGTAAAAAAAAATCACTAATGGAGACACGTTTTTCCACAGACGTTCTCTAAAGAATAGATTGAAAAATTTAAAAAGCTACATGAATCCCTTGAAACTAAAATCTTTTTTTTTTTTTTAAAGAGAGAGGGACAGTGAGAGAGAGAGAGAGAGAGAGAGAGAATCGGTTTTGTTTAGTTTTTCATATAGCTTTCATTGCCCCAGGTCCTCATGTGTGCTAGGCAAGTGTTCTACCACTGAGCCACCACTCCAGCCCTGCTATTTTCGGATTATTACATCAGGGTTGTAAATTCTTCAGGAAATATTTTAATTCTTGCTAGTTCTAAATACTGTGAAGGATGCACCAATAAATTAAAAACCAGATCTTTTCCTCAAGGAATATCAAATTGGTAAGCTAAGAACAAAAGTGGAACCAAAATGGTAAGAAAGTACAAATTAAAGTAGGTCAGAGGAAGGGTTGATTATTTTTGCCTTAGGAAGAATGAGAGAATTAGGGAAGATATTCTTAAGGATCTTTTTACAATAAAATGTATTACTTAGTAGGAAAAAAGAAGCTTTTGGTTAATAAATGAGACTTTAAAGTTGGAATATATCCTATGAGAAAACTTAACATAAGAATTTACTGTTTTATATTGTCTTCAGGCCTATTAAAATACACTGGCTCCTTGACAATAAGAATTATGTAATTTTTCTTTGTGTTGCTTTGTTTGTTTGTTTGTTTGCTTCTGGTATCAGGGATTCAACCCAGGAACACTTTATCACTGAGCCACATCTCTAATCCTTTTTTAATTTTTTTTAATTTAAAGACACAGTCTCCTTAAGCTGCTTAGGGCTTCACTGAAGTGTTGAGTCTGGTTTGGTTTTTTTTGTTTTTTTTAAGAGAGAGGGACAGTGAGAGAGACAGAGAAAGAAACAACTTTATTGAGTTTTTCACATGGCCTTCGTTGCTCCAGTACTTAGTTGTGTACGTGGTGCTGGGGTTTGAACCTGGGTCCTTGTGCTTGCCAGGCAAGCGCTGAAACCGCTGAGCTGCCGCTCCGGCCCCTGAGTCTAGTTTTGAACTTGTGGTCTTCCTGCCTCAGCCTCCCAAGCCACTGTAATTACAGATGTATGCCACTGTAATCAGCTTTTTCTTTGTGTTTTAAGAACTTAATACTTAACTGATTATTGTTACATGATTTTTCAAAGAATGAATCTACTAGAAACCTAGAAATTTCCACATAGAATCAAATAAGCATTTTATGTAGCTCAGTGTCTAGTCTAATATAACAAGTTTGCCTTCTGTGCCATGAACTTCATTCAAAACATTGAAAATGTTCATAGAGCATGTCTGTTGATTAGTAATATCAATGTAATTTTTAATCCAGAGATAGTGATATCATAGGGAAGAGAACAAATATACTCCTTCAAAATAAATTTGTATACCAGAGAAGTAATATGTATCAAGAGTAAGTAGCAAAGAGTCTTCAGATTTTTTTCCCATGAAATTCAACAATAAGAACCTTTTAATTCAAACTGTAATTATATGATTTATACTTTGGAACTTTACTATCTTATCAAATGCTGTTTCTAAAAGTGCTGTGCTCATTGTATTGTAGTAATTTATATTTATTATAGTACCTATGCATAGTATGTTAGTTTTCTGTTGTAACAAATACCAGCAATAATCATCTTAAATAGAGGAAAGGTTTATTTGGGTTCATAGTTGAGAGGTTTCAGTCCCTGATAGTTTGGGTCCTGTTGCTTTGCAGCCTATGGCAAGGCAGTATATCATCATGGGATCACATGCTGGAGCAGACCTGCTAACCTCACAGCCAAGAGCAAAAAGAGAGGAAGCACAAAGGTCTGGAGTTTGTCATCTGCAAGGCATACCCCCAGAGACCAAAACACTCCCCACTAGGCTCCACTCATAAGTTTCTACCACCTCCTGATAGGAACAACATGAGGACCAAGCCTTTAACATGCCGGCCTTTGGGAGGGTATTTAAGGCCCAAACTGTAACATATAACCAAATCTTATTAAGAATTGCTCTGTACATTTGGTGAGGATTGAATTTTAACTGTAATTTTTGTAAGGAATCTCACTGTAAAGCAGTCCAGACCTGAGGAAGAACATCATCTATTCATGGTTCAGGGAGCTAGCTGATTACTTTCCTCAGATACCTTTTCCAGCACGTACACTTTGATATAAAGTGCTGATGGTGAAAGAACACAATGTTTTAGTGGCCTCTCTTGCTGCTTAGTACGTTTGAGCTATTATACTGTATTAAGGATTTGTGTAAATTTTATCTATATATGTAATTCTAGATATAGGAACAAGTTTTGAAGAATATGAAATACCATCTGAACTAAAATTTTTATAAAAATGGACATAGATTATAGGTTGATTGCAAAGTAGTGGTTAAAAACCCTGAGATTAAAATGCTGCTACTCAATGTTATGACTTTGGAGAAGTCGCTAAATCTTTCTAGGCCTTCTTTTCCTGAATGTAATAGTTGCCTCATTAAATTAGTGGTGAACATTAAAATGTGTGTAAATCTACACACATCTACGGATCTTAAAAGAAACTTCTCACCAGAGGAAGTCCAGAAAGCCCATAAATATATGAGAAAATGCTCTACATCATTAGGGAAATGCAAATCGAAACTTCAATGAGATACCACCTCACTCCTGTTAGAGTGGCAAAAATGAATAATTTGATCAACAACAGATGCTGCAGGGGCTGTGGGAAGAGAGAATACTGTTACACTGTTGGTGGGACTGCAAACTGGTTCAGCCACTATGGAAAGCAGTGTGGAGAATCCTCAAAAAATTAAGGATGGAACCACCTTATAACCCAGTTATCCCACTCCTGGGTATTTTCCCAAAAGAGTTAGAATCAGCATATTATAGTGATGTGGCTTCATCAATGTTTATAGCAGCTCAATTTACTATAGCTAGATTATGGAACCAACACAGATGCCCCTCACTTGACAAGTGGATACAAAAACTTTGTTACATATATACAATGGAATACTACTCGACCATTAGAGAAGATGATATTATGGCTTTTGAAATCAAATGGGTAGAAATGGAAAGAATTATGCAAAGTGAAGTATTCAAGCTCAGAGACTGAAGGGCTGAATGGTTTCTTTCATCTGTGGAAGCTAGAATACATGGGGAAGCAGTATGTTAGATGGCTAAGCTAATAATAACCTCAAACTGTATGATTCTTAAGGCAACAGGAGGATGATTGCCTAGGATACTTGGAGATGTAGGGTGGGAGATGGGGGGGGAGGGTGTAGGAAGAGCACCTAGGAGACTGGACGGTGGGAATATGGGGGAATCATCTCAGAAGGAGATCTCTGACCTCCACAAGATATCCATTTAATTCAGGAGTTCTTCTGGGGGAAACAGCAACATGAGGAACCCAAGCTGGGCATCCATGATATGGCATTAGCCCTGGATAACTAAGTATATATACATTGGTTCTTTAATGTTTGATAATGTTTTCCCCTCAATTGTATCTCTATGTCCATCTAATAAAAAAAAGAATATGCCTGAAAAAAATGTGTAAATCTTATACCATGGTGCCTTGTACATAGTAAGTGCTTGAAAAATGGTAGCTGTTAATGAAACATAAAATAATGGGTTGAGAATATAGTTGAAAATAGTGTAATAATCTAGGATAATTTTGTTGTTTTTGTTTTATTGAGTTTGTATTCAAACAGTACTGAGTCCAGTGTGACTCTGAAATGATATCTACAATAAACCAAAAGTTTGTCCAGTAGGTCTCAAATGCTGACTGTTGAGATGAGGTACTCGTCATCCTAAAGACAGAATGAAATTTCACCAGGTCACTCTTTGTAATGTTTTTTATTAAGAAATTTAGTTGTTGTACAATCAAAAAGGTATCCAGAGTAGCAATATGATATGTATATATTTATAAATCAGGATTACCCCCTAGATCTCTCCATATACTCCCTCACCCCTCTCTGACCAGCCCCTTTGCCTTCCCAATACATAGCTATGAATGCCCTAGATTATGGGTTACTACGCCTTTGCTGGGTCTAATACATGAGACTGACTACCTTCCACACAGGCCTGGGTTTAACTCCAGCCTCCACAGATTAGTGAAGATATTCGACCCTTGACTCTCTGGATTAGGCTAACTTCACTCAACATGATTTCTTTGATCGCCATCCTTTTACCTTCAGAGGCTATAATTTCATTGTTTCTAATTGGTGAGTAGAACTCCATGGTATATATACACCACAGTTTTTGGATCCATTCATCCAGAGAGGGGCATCTGGGTTGGTTCCATAATTTAGCTATTGTAAATTGAGCTGCTGTGACCATAGATTTTGCTATGTCACTGTAATGTGCTGATTCTAAATCCTTTGGAAAAATACCCAGGAGAGGTATAGCTGGATCATATGGTGGATTTATCCCTAATTTTTTGAGAATTCTTCACACTGCTTTCCAGAGCAACTGTACCAATCTGCAGTTCCACCAAAAGTGTGCTAGTGTTCCTATCTCCCCCAACCTCTCCAACATATGTTATTGTTTATATTTTTCATTTTTTCCAATCTGACTGGAGTGAGGTGAAATCTTAATGTAGTTTTGATTTGCATTTCTCTGATTGCTAGTGATTTAGAGTACTTTCTCATGTACTCATTGGCTTGCTCAGTGTCCTCTGTTGAGAAGCTTCTACTTAGCTCTTTGGCCCATTTATTGATTGGGTTGTTTATGTTTTTGAGGTTGAGATTTTTGAGAACACTGTAAGTTCTGGATATTAGTCCCTTGTCAGAAGAATCACAGGCCATGATTCCCTCCCATTCTGTAGGAAGTCTTGACAATTTTGATCAATTCCTTAGTTGTGCATAAGCGTTTTAGCTTTATGACATCCCACTCACTGATATTTAACTTTACTTCTTTCACTTTAGGAGATGTATTGAGAAAGTCTTTGCCTACTCCCAAATGCCGTAGTGTTAGTCCTGACTTTTCTTCCAGCAGTTGCGTAGTAGCTGGTTTAATTCCTAGTTCCCTGATCCATTATGATTTGATTTTTGTGCAAGGTGAGAGATAAGGGTCTAATTTCAACCTTCTGCAAGTAGCTGTCCAGTTTGTCCAGCAATATTTGTTAAATAGGCTGTTCTCCTCCATGTTATATTTTGTCCTCCTTTGTCAAAGATTAATTTAAAGATTTGTGGGTTTGTTTCAGGGTCCTCTATTCCATTGGTCTTCATTCCTATTTTGATACCAATACCATGCTGTTTTTATTACTACAGCTCTATAGTATAGTTTTAGATCTGGTATAGCTAAGCCACCTGTTTCATCTTTTTTGCTTAGTAATGTGTTGGCTATTCTGGTTTTCTTGTTAAGGATTTTTGCATCTAGATTCATCAGTGATGTTGTCTGTAGTTTTCTTTTTTTGATGTGTCCTTGTTGGGTTTTGTTATCAGAGTTATGGTTGCTTCATAAAGCATGTTTGGGAGAGTTCCCTCCTTTTCAATTTCTTGGAATAGTTTTATGAGGAGAGGTGTTAGGTCCTCCTCAAAAGTATGGTAAAACTCAGCAGGGAAACCATCAGGTCCTGGGCTTTTCTTCTTTGGTAGGCTTTTAATTGTTATATGGATTTCAATTCCTGTTATTGGGCTGCTTAGGAATTCAATATCAACCTGTGTCAATTTAGGGATGTTGTATGTGTCTAGAAATTTGTCCATGTCTTCCATATTGTCAAATTTAGAGGAGTATATTTTTTTCAAAATATGATATTATAATTCATTGGATTTCCATGGGATCAGTGGTGATCAATCCCCTTTCTTTGATGATTTTATTGATTTGCTTCATTTCTCTACTTCTTATAGCGAGATTGGCTAGGAGGTCTATCAATTTTATTTATTTTTTTGAAGAATCAGCTCTTTGTTTCATCAGTTCTTTTCATTGTTTTTTTGTTCTCAATTTCACTTGTGATCTTGGTTATTTCCTGTCTTCTGCTGGCTTTGGGATTAGATCATTCTTCCTTTTGTACGGATTTGAGATGGAGCATGAGCTTGTTTATTTGAGATTTTTCTTGATTTTTAATGCAGGCATTCAGTGCCATAAATTTTTCCTTAAGAATGTTTTCATGCTGTCCCAGAGTTTTTGGTATATTGTGCCTTCATTCTTATTCTCTTCCAAGAATTTTTTGATTTCTGCTCTCATGTCTTTGTGGATCCATTTTTCATTTAATAGAGTATTATTCAATATCCATGAATATATTTGTTTTCTGTTATGATTTTTGCTGTTGATTGCTAGGATCATGGCGTTATGGTCTGATAGGATACATGGAATAATGCCTACTTTTAAATATTTGCTGAGATTTCCTTTACGAACCAGAATTTGGTATATTTTGGAAAATGATCCATGTGCTGCTGAGAAGAAGGTGTATTCCGCTGTTTTGGGGTGGAGTATTCTATATATGTCTGTTAAGTCCATTTGATTTATGGAGTTGTTTAGGCTGGAAATTTCTTTATTGATTTTTTTGTTTTGATGATCTATTGGTGACAGAGGAGTATTGAAGTCACCTAGTATTATTATATTGAAGTCCACAATTTATAATATGTGTTTTAAGAGCCATGCTTTTCTAGTGTGCCCTGATTGTGACACATAGTTTATATAAAAATATAAATAAATGAATAATTGAATAGTTCTTTTAAGCCTGAGAACAGTTTCAGAGAATATATATATATATATATATATATATATAATTGTAATATATATCTCTTTAAATAAATATATAATTAATATAAACCTTTATTATAAGGATTATATATAATTATAATAAAATGACAGACTTAAATGAAACAGACTAGGCCCATTCAGAGACAGTGTAGCCAGAGAAGTTGGAGTAGAGTAGGGGAATTTCCTTAGGGCTTGAAGAAACCATTGTTCAAATAGAATTCAGGAACATCGCATTTTAAGGAGATAACTGATAGAATTCAGGAACATCGAATTTTAAGGAGATAACGGATAGAATTCAGGAACATCGAATTGAGTTAAGATAGTAATAATAATGAGGTCTTTAAGAGTCTTTTCTGAAATAGGCCAAATAAACTGGTTTAGAAAAAGCATGTGGGAATAAATGTGCAAATACAATAGGAAAAATTGAGCTTTTACTTTTGTAGTGAACACATGTCGCTTCCCATTGGCACAGTAAATATAAGCCAGATGGCCAAGAGCATAAGATCATAGCAGAAAGGGGAAATATAAACTCCAAAATTTCCCATAGTGATCCTTCTGCATTTTCACATTTAGTTCAGTAATATTAAAAAGTAATAAAAAGAATGCTCTTGGATTCTCTTTTAAGTAGATGAGTTTAAATAATGCCTGTTTCTACTTGGGCATTGTATGGGAATTTTGTGCATGTGTGCACATGTGTGTGTGAGTCAGAGAAATGAAAAATAGTTTTCTACTTTTCAGCTAGAATTTCTCAGTATATATATTCTATAAAGTCACTTATGTGCTTAAATTTCATATATTCATTCCTAGAAATACTCTTAAAATCTAGTGCATATGCTTTAATACCCAAGACTGTTGCTTTTTACACATAAAGTTTGTATCATGGTATGTACTTGAATGATTAACTTTTATATCTTGATGCTTTAGTTTGGGATTGAACCCAATGTTTTTTTGAGACAGATTCTTACTAAATGCTGTCTTTGAACTTGTGATCTTTCTTGGCCTTTCGAGTAGCCTGGATTTCAGGCATGTACTTTTGGACCTGTTGATATTTTAGTTGTTAGCTTAAAAAGCACTCAGTAATTGTAGCCATCCCTGACCATTAGTAATCTAATCAAATCACAGCAAATTTATTTTCCTTGAGGATTGTTTTTCTAATTAATAAGCAAAAATAAGAGTGAGAGAAATACCTGTATAACAGAATTTTTGAACAAAGCTTTAATTCTAAGATACATATTAGTGTTGTTTGTGTTAATAAGTTCCACTTTTATGGGAAATCATTTGTCAATATTTGTTACAGGTTAAGTGTCCTTTCTCCTTTACTCATCACTTATATTTCTAGGAATTTACATTTGACTTCCAAAAAATAGTCCAAGTTATATATACAGAGATGTTTCTTATAGTAGAGCTGGTAATGATTTTAAAAAAAATCTAGAAACTGGAGATGTCTATGGTTTAATCATGTGTTGCAGTCATTGGAGAATATTATTCCATGTGTATTGATTAGAATAAATGTTCATTTTATATATATATATATGTATCTATATATATATTGTTTAATTTGGGATGGTTGTATGTAGACATGATGCCTTTATTTTTATGCGGTGCTGAGGATTGAACCCAGTACCTCATATGTGCTAGGCAAGCACTGCACCACTGAGTTACAACCCTAGCCCCTGTTCATTATATATTGTTAATTTAAAGTATTTAAGTTATAGAATAGAATAGAATACCAGGGTTTGGGGGGTTTTTCTTTGTTTGTTTGAACAAGAATGTTCCCATTACATTGAATGAATAACTGACAAATGGTGATGAAATTTTACCTTTGGGAAATGGCATATAAGTGTATATTGTTTTTATATTTTCGGAAATCAAGAGTGTGGCATAAAGATTAAGAGCTACAACTCTTAGTCACAAAATATTTTAGTGTTGTCAGATAATGCTAATATTATTTGTGTGTAGTCCTAGGTTCATATTCTGGGACTATCACTCAACAGGCTGGAGGACCTTGAGAGAAAGCCAGTTTTTTCATGAAATCCTTGTAGAGTATTTAGCACAGTGTTTAACATATAGTTAAATATATTTAATAATATTAGCTGTTTAAGTGCCTGATAATATTAGCTGTTATTATCACAGTGTTGCTAAAATTGTTCTTGACTGACATGACGTCAAACTGAAAAAAAAAATACCAGAAGGACAAGAAACAGGAATAAGCTAATGATAAATATTCGGGCAGATGTTTTTGCAATATTTGACTGAACAGTTGAACTTCTTGGCTAGGTATTCTGAATTGTTTTGGTATTACATAAATAAATAGTGGTAAGACAGTGTCATTCACAAACCACTCAGCTGCTTATCACCATTACCCTTAATTTCAGAAATAATACATATGGTATATTACTTTGAATAAAAATGTGCATATTTTGGGCTAAGTATTGAGTATAGTATTTGGCAGTTGATAGAAAATATGGGTTGCCAAATTTCACAGCATAAGTTATAGAGGGTAAGGTTTAAAGCCTTTAATGAATTTTACAATGCTAATAACTAGTTATTTTCCTTGGTTTTTCATATTATAAATCTAAAAAAAAGTTTTGATTAAAAAAATAACAAAGCCAGATAAACTAAAAGTATAAGTGAATAGCATATATAGCCCCTCATCTGCCTAACAACAAAGAGGTGCAGGTATTAGAAGACTTTGATTCTCATCCTAACTCCACTATTTACTAACTACCTCCTTGAGTGAATCCCTTAATTTCTTTTAAGCCATAGGCAGAATTTAGTCCTTATAATAGAGCTATAATTTTACAAAGTAGTTTTGAAGGTAATATGAAATAATAGATGTGAAAGGGCATTGTAAACTGGAAGGCATTCTGCAGATGGAAGGAGTACTGTAATCTTTTTCTAATTTAGACTTTCTTTGCACATATGTTTTATTTTATTAGATAACATAAAAGCCCATCGTGCCAATTTTCTTAAAGGAAAGAGACAGTAATGGTAAAATGAAACATGTATTGTAAATCCATGTTAACCACTATGAAATATTTTGGCCTAACTAAACCTGCAGACTAATATAGTGCCTGTGGTAGAATGTATATGAATTTATGACCTAAAGGCTGTTGAATTGCAAACACATTTTTTAAGTCACCCAAAGACATTAATCTAAAATCACATCACAATTCCAAATGGATTTGTTGTTGTTGTTGTTGTTGTTTTGCTATTTTGTACCAGAATTAAACTCAGGGGTGCTTAACCATAGAGCTATATCCCCAGCCCCTTTTATATTTTGTTTTGAGACAGTGTCTTGCTGAGTTGCTTAGTTGCTGAGGCTGGCTTTGAATTTATAGTCCTCCCACCTCAGCCTCAGCCTCCTGAATTGCTTGCGCCACCACACTGGCCCAAGTGTTGTTTTTTTGTTTTTGTTTTTGTTTTTTTTAAGGAGAGGAAAGAGTCAGTTTTCTATTTTTCATCTTTTTCTTTTTTCCTCCACTTAGTTGTACGTGTGGCGCTGGGGGTTGAACCAGGTACTTGCAACATGCCAGGCAAGCACTCTAACACTGAGCTGAATCTCCAGTCCCTGGCCCACATGTTCTTAATGAGATGATTGACTGTATCACTGTCTTACCTCAGCACCAAGGTTTATAGGAAACCTTAATCCTCAAGCTGACAATTCACAAAGGGTTCTGATGATCCACAAATGTATATGATCTTTCATTAGTGAGTAAATTGCATACATCCTTTTATACATACCCCCATTTTTCATGTGTATACTTTGTGTTCCTGGACTGAATGGTATATTTTCTAATTAGTTTGTTCCTTTAATGACCAATCTTATTAAAAAGCAAAAAAGTGTAAGTGATACTAGCAAGGTTTAAAAGAATTGAATATTGGGTTGGGCACGGTCGCACACATCTATAATCCCAGCAAATTGGGAAACTGAAGCAGGAGACTCAAATTCAAAGTCAGCCTCAGCAGTTTAGCAAAGCCCTAAGCAACTTAATGTGAACTTGTCTCAAAATAAAAAATAAAAAGGTCTGGGAATGTGGCTCAGTGGTTAAGTGTTTTGGGGTTCAATCCTGGTACCAAAATAATAATAACAATAATAATAATTTAATGTTGGGGAGTATTACGTTGAGAATTAAAACTATTTTGAACATGACAGCACAGCTCAAGTGAAGGGATCACCTCCTCCTCGTAAATAATAGTAGATATAGTATTAAGAAGTAGGAAAATACCTTTCCTTATACTTGAAGAAATGGAATTTTATTTTGAAAAATAGTTCCTGGATTTGGATTAGAAAATGAAAAATTAATTTGGTGGTTTAGAGTATTAATTCACTCTGACAAATTTGTTAATAGAAGCAAATGGGAAACAGTTAAATCAGTTGTTTTTGTCTAGTCAACTCTAAATAGATTCTTCAGAGTATTGAATTTGAAACCCTGGCATAGATTTAAATTCTAAGATCCCTGAGCCAGCCTCTACCAAATAAAACACAATGAAGTTCCTTTGCAACACTCCCTCTTCAGGGTTTCCTTATACCATGCACCTAGGGCAAACAGAAAATGTTTTCTTTTTATTAGTCTTTTTCAGCCTCCTCAGGGATTATTTAGTTGGGCAGTGGTTATACTAGTGGGAAGGTGGGATTATAATTAGATTATTTTTGGTTCTTTCCAGACCTGGGTCTTTATTAGAAGGTTGTTTGGATTCCTGTGGTCAGTGGTGTAGGAAATGCTAGGTTATTAACAATTTCCAATGATTTCCTCAAGAGTTCCTTTGGTTGCAAAGTCTTTTGATGACTTTGTTGATAAGAGGTGGAGTGGGGAAATGAATACATTTCTTAAGAAATTTGTGATACTCAGATATTCATACTTCAGATCTTCAGTTCTCCCCTTATCAGCCTCTTCTCTACCCCACTCCCCACTTTTCTAATTGAGTACTCTTGGCAACTAACATTTCCCTGTATTGAATGCATTACACTATTACTACATATCCAAAAGTAATTGCCAGTAATTTTCCTTAATAATTGGCTTTGGAAAATTCTCCTTCTTTTGAAAACATGCAGGAAAGCATTTATATTGACCAAGAGCTTTTTTGCCATCAGATCTTTTATCACTCTGTTCATAGATTTGGAAGATATCTCCAAACCTAGAAGGTATGTATTTGTAACAGGGGTTGAATGTTGCATTTTAACAAATACTAAATGCATTGTTTGATTAGCAATGTACTCTATTAAAGGCTTTACCACCTTAGAAATGGAGATTTTGTGGTTTCTGTTTGTTGGAATTTACTTTTTCATTAGGTTGTTTTTTAAAATCATGGCCTGGTCTATTAAGAATTAGATTCTTGGAATATATTTGAAACAGCATATTCTCTTCAAAGAGAAAAGATATACTAAAAACTGAATATAGTGGATATTACAACACATGGAACAAATGTTGAGAAATATTTGTGACTCATCTGAGAGAGGAAAAGAACCAGGAAGGGATCAATAATAGGCTTGAAGGATTTGGCAGTAAAACCTGACGGGTGTAACGTATAACAAACTGGACGAGCACAAGGAAATGGTGGACTTTGTAGATGCAGCTTTGAAGACATCAGGCACATTCTCCAGAAAGTTCTGTTCATGTCCAGAATAGGAGCTCTCTAGAATTACATGAATTATGTGAATCAACTTTTTATTTTTAATGAACTACTTAAATACAGAGTATGTCCTTGTATAAGGAAAAATAAGTTGCTCCATTTTGTTCTTACTAGCTCATTTAAATTGCTTTTTCAATAAATGTTTATGGAATTTATAGAACATTTTTGCCAGGCATAGTAAGCACATGCCTGAATTCCTAGTTAGAGAGGCTAACGTAAGAAGATCACAAATTTGGGGCTAGCCTTGGCAATTTAGAAAGACCCTGTCCAAAATAAAAATTTTTTAAAGAAAAAAAAGACCTACTTTTTTTTTTTTTTGCTTGATTTTTGGCTTTTGTCCTCCCCACTTTCATTTTTTCTTTTTCTTAGAGAGGGACAATGAGAGAGAGAGAGAAACAATTTTTTATTAGTTTTTCATGTGACTTTCTTTCCTCGGACACTGTTGTGTATGTGGTGCTGGGGTTTGAACTCACGTACTTGTGCAAGCCAGGCAAGCACCGTAACCGCTGAGCCACTGCTCCAGCCGGGTTTTTGTCCCCTTTAATTCCACAACATTGTTAATAATGTCTATCTTGGGATTGAGTGGTTTCCTAATGGTTTTCCCTGTATTCTTCACATTAGAACTAAAACATCTTTACTTGAGATTATTTGATTTTTCTTAATCATGTATTTAAATAATGATACCTAACCTTTTTTTCTTTTGCTAATGTAGGCACTAAAGTGACTTTGTTATCCCAAGGCTTAAAAATAATAAAAAGTAGGGGCTGGAGCGGTGGCTCAGCGGTTACGTCGCTTGCCTTGTATGCGTGAGTACGCGGGTTCAAACCCCAGCACCACGTACACAATGAAGTGTGTGAGCAACGAAAGTCCATGAAAAACTAAATAAAATTGATTCTGTCTTTCTCTCTCTCTCGCTGTCCCTCTCTCTTTAAAAATAATAATAATAATAATAAAAAGTTTAAACATTCTTATACAATAATTTTTGCATCATAGAAGCACACCTGAGTTGGGTATGGTGGTGCACGCCTATATTCCCAGCTACTTGGAAGACTGAGGCAGAAGAATACCAAGATTAAGGCCAGGCTAGGCAATTTAGGGAGATCCTGTCCAGATTTATAAAATAAAAAGGGTGGTGGTTATATAAATGGTAAGAGTACTTGCCTAGACTGGTGCAGCCCCTCTGGAAAGCAGTGTGGTGAATCCTCAAAAAACTAGGGATGAGCCCACCATATGATCCTGCTGTTCCTCTCCTGGGTATTTTTCCAGGGGATTTAGAATCAGCACATTACAGTGACACAGCAATATCTATGTTCATAGCAGCTCAATTTACAATAGCATAATTATGGAAACAACCCAGATGTCCCTCACTGGATGAATGGATCCAAAAACTGTGGTACATATATACCATGGAATTTTACACAGCAATTAGAAACAATGATATTGCTGCCTTTGGAGGTAAATGGATGGCTATGGAAGAAATTATGCTGAGTGAAATCAGCATAACCCAGAGAACCAAGGGTCGAATGTCTCCACTCATCTGTGGAGACTGGAACTAGACCCTGGCCATTGAGAAAGGAGGTCTATTATCACGTGTTAAATCCGGATAAGTTGTAATGTTATACAACCTAATACATTTTAAAAAATGTTTTGGGGAGGGGAGGGATAAGGGGGGGAAATAAGGGGGCATTCTTGGGGGTAAATCTAATGTTCAGAATCTATATTCATATGATATTATTTCGTTAAAAACTTATATGATGTACAACAAATAAATTTCTCAATTAAAAAATGAAAAAGAAAAGAAAGAGTACTTGCCTAGAACACCTGAGGCCCTAAGTTCAATTCCTAGCACCACCATCCCCCCAAAATAGGCACCACCCCAGCACCTTTCATGTGAGCCAGCACATCCCAAAGTAGTTGTTCTGTCCTCCTTTGTACACCCCAGATGCCTAAGCAGGAGGCAAGAACAGCAAGCCGATGGCCCTCTCTGCTTAGATTATTCTTTGTCTAGGGTAAGATACAAGAAGAGGTACTATTTTGGCAACAAATAGACCCACTTCTCATTAAGAAAATTGTTCTGCATTCCCAGTGAACCTTCTTTCATTTGGTAGGATTTGGAGAACACAGAGGAATATAATTCTAGGGATTCTTAATTCACCATTTCTTCAGAGACCCATAGTGGGGAGTGAATGTTCTGGTACTCAAATATAATTGTTTTATGGAGTAACCTGGGAAGCTTATAAACTACTGATTCCTGTATCTTGCCCCCAAGATTTTGATTTCACTGTAGTTGGATATAGCCGGGGTGTTGGGATTTTTTTTCAAGCTCCTCATATAATTCTCATTTGCAGTAACTTTTGAAAACTGCTCTGGTCAGTAAACAAAACTAGCTTTTGAAAACTGGCTCATTTGAATGCTCTATGAAGGTAGAGAGGTGGTTCTCCACTCTGTTCCCATGGCATAGAATGGCGAATTGTAGGCATTCAAAGAATACTTTGTTGAATGAAGGATTAAACTTATTAAGAATCATTGTTACTTACAGAATAAACCATTTCAGCATTGGTTCTTTAAAATAATCTGAACTCTAAGAGCTAGTGATGTGAGGGATAAAACATGCATTCTGTGTGTGTGAGAGAGAGAGAGAAGGAAAAGCTGAAACTAAATATTCATTTTTTTTTTAAGAATGAGAGGGACAATGAGAGAGAGAGGGAAAGAGAGAAGCAATTTTTATTTAGTTTTTCATGTGACTTTCATTCCTCTGATACTTTGTTGTGTAAGTGGTGGTTGGGTTTGAACTGGAGTACTTGTGTATGCAAGGTAAGCGCCGTAACCACCGAGCCGCTGCTCCAGCTCCTAAATATTCATTTTTTTAAAACTATAGATAAAATCCCTGCATTAATATCAAGTGGCATTATGTTTTCATTCCCCTTAAGCATGTTTGCACTTGAGATAGATAACCCACTGGAACAAAATGATTATCCCACTGAGGCTAACTCAGCATTTCCTTAATTTATTTATTTATCTTCTTTATCTCTTGAAGAGATTTTTTCATGCTTGATGTACGCATGTTATTTTGTTAAAAACAAAACAGAAGAAAACAGTGCTCCGTCTCCTTCCTTCAGGAAACACCTTTTTTCTGTGTGACGCAATCAGTTTTTGTCATTTCCACTTTAACATGAACTAAAAATCATCCTTTTCCTGTGAAAGGGAAATTTCCCAGCTGTTCATAAATTGTGGAGTCTGCTGTGGGAGAGGGCGAAATTTTAGAATGAGTTCCTTCTCTCTGCCATGTGTTCTTTTGTTGCTTTTTTCACTGCTGATCTTTTCATTTCTTACATGTTCCATCTGAGTGACAAGATAGTGGCTTCCTGTTTTAGAGTTAGCTGTTTTGTGTATCAGACCCATGGTGATAGTACTTTATGAGGATTGTGGCAACACCACTGTGTTCTCCTTTGATTTAAAAGGTAAGCTAGGAAGTCAACAGATGTTGAAAGGAGTATTATTTTGAAAGTAATTCCATAGTGTTTTCTTGGTAAAAACTCTGACCACTTCCTCTTTTCTAAACACACCCTTTTGAGCAAAGCACTATTTCCTTTGTTTTGCATCTCTTATTTTGTATGTAAGACCACAGTGTGGAATATGAACTCTTGCTAATGCACCTGGGCACCTCTCATCAGTATCTAAATATCGAGTGAACGGATTCTTTTCAGTATCTTAAACCATTCCAAAGTAGAACTATGGAAAGGATCTGCTGTACTGCTGTTCAGCTATCATTGGTCCCAAAACACCATTGCTTTTGGACATGTTGTTCACAGTGCCTAGAACACTGTCTCACTGCTTCTTTGCTTGATTTAATTATTCTTTTAAATTATAATTTGTAAGTTACATGTAATTTATAAATTACATTTTATATCCCATTATATATAGCTCCCTTTCTACCTCCATTGCTACGGGCCTTGTCTGTGAGCTCACATAGCATTCTGTAAAGGATAATGCAGAAAATTCCTGTTTTTAAAAAAGTTTTATTTTTATGCCATGGAAACAGTTTTTCAGAATATGAAACTGAAGATCATCCACACAAGTTTGGGTTTCTTAAGAGCCAGTGCACTGGTTTTATCATTCTTGCTTCAACCTGTTTATTCAGAATAGTGTAGCCAACACATTAGTCCTTCATGTTTTTTTATTTGGGAACATCATGATTAAAGGTTATTCTGTGGACTTCCAAAATACTTGTCATCCATAGACTTGCTGACACTTAATAAAGGCGACTTGAATGGGTGTTTTAAACAGGCCTGGTCAAAGGGTAAGTGTGTGTTCGAAATGCAAAGTGGAGGGAATAGAATTGGGGCTTGGGAACATTTCTATTTTTTAGTTTGCTACTTCCTGTTCAGCTGAGGAGCTAGTCCTGTAACTTTGCTGTTAGCTAAAGAGATAGTTCTTGTAAGCTTGACAGATCGCAGCTGTATCCTGTACTTTGTATGAAAATGTATTTGCCCTCCTGTTCATTTAGTTTTTCTAATTTCCTAATATATTAAAGTTTATTCTAGTGTTTCATGGAGTAAGAGGTTGGATATATGCCCAGATGAGAATGTGAACAATAGCTAAATACTACGTTGTAGGCAGAGTGAATACATGTTGGAAAAACTGAATGAAAAGGAGAACCCCCCCCCCCAGAATAAATTTTTAAAAGAGGTCCCAAGAGATCTTGGATATTTTAAACTGATGCTATAATTGAAGCTCTTTTCCTGTTTCTTTTATAGATCACACAGTTCCTCTATAAAGAATCAAATGCTCTATAACCCTCACATCATTTTTTCTCTCTCAAAGGTTTAGAACAACTTTAGGATAGTTTTCATCTCACCACCCTAAAACTCTTTGATTGCCACTGGAACAATTTAATTATTTCCTTCCTTGGAATTTTTGTACTACAGTGTCTATTGAAACCTAATATGACACTAGATTGTTCACATCAACACATTAATTTCTTTACGTTTGGACTAACAATGAGCTTGGTAATGTTTTTCAATATCTCATTTTGGATGAGTTGAAATGTTTACATGCTTCATAGGAAAGCAAATTCTAATCTGAGCATTCTTTTCCTAAGAGGCAGCTTTATCTTTGATAGAGCAAGAAGGCTATTTGTAAGGAGATAAGCATTCTTTGTGAACTTAGGTAGTGACCTTGGGCACCTCTGAATTCTCACAGTTGAAAGAGAATTGGACAACATGACCTTTAAGGTCTTTTCAGTTGTATTTGATGTTCACTGAGCCTGAACCCTCTGCTAGGACAAAGCACAGTTGCCTCTCTCATTATCCCTAGTGTTCCCAAAGACCTACTGGATAATATGAAAATTGAAAAGTATATAAGCCGTTTGATCTATTTGATTTAGAAGGATGAAGCCACATTGTTCCAGGTGGTGACATGAGGCCCATTGAGTACAGCCAGAGTAAATGTAGGTAATGTTGATGCCTCCTGGGAGGGGCATATGGATTGGCTTATTCAATATATGGCACAACTAAAAAAGGATTATCTGTTCTTGTTTTTCCTTCCTGCCAGTTGATCTTGAAGAAGTCTAAGTGATAGAGAACTGACTGACTTCAGCTTTCTTTTGGGAACATAGAAAGCATTTTTCAAGAAGTAGTTTCATAAGAATTAAAGCAAATATGTACTATGCTTCACACAGGGTAAACTCGTCTACAGTGCACATAAATGCTGACATAATGCAGATGAAATCCAGGTGTTTACAGAGGAGTAAGGAATATCTGTTTGCACAGAATCACCTTCCTTGACAAATAGGCCAATGAAGGATTAATTATTTGCCTTTTTGTTTGTTTGTGTTGCTGTGCTTTCCTTAACTGGGTTCTGTATAGTCATCCATGTAAATCTCTAGTCTGAAATATTCTTTAGAATGTTAGCATTGCATGAAATCTTCAGGATCATTTAATTCAGTCCCCTCTTTTTGAGTTGAGGAACCTAAGACTTTTGTAACACTCAGGAACTTAGCCAAAGTCATGCTATCAGAATCTGAACTGGAACTTGAACATAGTTCTGTTAACTCCTAGATTTTTTACTTTCTTTTTTTTTTTAAAGAGAGAAGGACAGTGAGAGAGAGAGAGGCAGAGAGAATATTTATTGACTTTTTCGCATGGCTTTCATTGCTCTGACACCTGGTCGTGTACGTGGGTGCTGGGGTTTGAACCCGTGTTCTTGCGCATACCGGGAAAGTACCGTAACCTCCGAGCCACCACTCTAGCCCTGATTTTTTATTCTTAAGAATACAAGGGAAAAACAGCAACAGGGGAAACCCAAGCTGGACATCCATGATTTGGCATTACTCCTGGATAACTAAGTATATATACATTGGTTATTGATGGTTTGACAATGTTTCCCCTTCAACTGTATCTCTATATACATCTAATAAAAAAAAGTCAAGTTATACTCAGTCTGGCATATAAATCTAGACATTTCAAAGATTAATATCCATGTATATGGTCATTTATATCTGTAACACGGGGGAATTAGAAGATAAGAGATTGGGGAGTTGGTGAAGTGGGGGAGATCCTCACTAGGATAGTTTTTAAGTTGCTTTGTTATTATGTATGCATGTATGTATGCATAGCAACAGGTCCCTTCAATATGTGTAAGACTGTTGAACTAATTAAAAAATTATAAGTTTAAAAAAAAATACAAGTGGTCGCAAGATCCCGAGTTCGGTCCTCAGCCCTGAAAAAAATAAAAAATAAAAGAATACAAGTGGTTACGGCGCTTGTCCCGCATGCAAGAGTACGTGAGTTCAAACTCCAGCACCACATACACAACAAAAGTCTCAGAACAATGAAGGTCACATGAAAAACTGAATAAAATGGTTTTTCTCTCCCTCTTTCTCTCTCTCACTGTCCCTCTCTTAAAAAAAAAAAAAAAAGAATACAAATCCAGCCTTTATATTTGAAAGCTATGGAGTGTATCCACAACATTTTTTTTTTTTAAAGAGGGAAAGTGAAAGAGACAGAAAGAGAGAATCAATTTGTATTTATTTTTCATCTGGTTCTGGTTTCTCCAACATGCAATTGTGCATGTGGTGCTGGGGTTCGAACGTAGGTCCTCATACATGTGCCAGGCAAGCACTCTAACCATTCCAGCCCCACAGCATTTTTTTTAAAATGGTGATCAATTTTAGTAAATTAGTGAACAAGACTAAAGCTGCTATTTCCCTCCTAGAAACTTCCTCCCAACCTTTACTCTTCGTTAACATATCAGAAAGTAGCATTCTTCCAGCTGATATATTTTAATATCACATTGTTGGACTATAGAATAAAGCACTGTTAGCCAAAGAGAGTTAATATGAATGTAAAGTTATTGTTATATTAAGAACTCAGAATATTCTCTTATTGCAGGGCAAGGTTGGAGAACATCGAAATATGTTAATATTGAACAGAAATTTCAGCCTCAGCTCAGCAGAGAGAATGTAATAAAGGTGTGGGGGGTAAGAATTAGATTATCGATGTTTTTTTATATAACATAGTTTTGTAAAATATATTTTTTTTAAAAACGTGAGATCTAATTTAGGTTTAAATGTTTTGTGATTGTGTTGGAAATGTTTCTTAATTACTGAAAAAAAGGGTATCAGGATCTGAGGATGGGAAAAGCTGTTGAATTTAGACAATGGGATATAGTAATATTTTTAATAACACAAAAAACTAAAGGTAATAGTTCTTGCTTCCTTTCTTCTGAACAATACAGTGATCTCAAAACACTTCAACTCCTATTCCCATTTACATGTTCTATTACATTATTGACCAGAATTTTAGTTCACCTTGTTTTTAACTCCCTACATTTCTTATTGCTGTTGTTTTGTATAATATTTTAAAAGTTACATGTAAAGTAATCTATTTGTTCTTATTTCTCCTGTCTCAGTTCTTCCTTCCAGTTCTAATTTCTTTCTTTGTGGAATTTCTCTTTGCGTGTGTGTGTGTGTGTGTGTGTGTGCGCGTGCACGTGTGCTGCGCAAGTGCTTGCGTGTTGTGCTAGGGATTGAACCCAGGGCCCTGCACATGCTAGGCAACTGTTCTACTAGCTGAGCTATATCCCTAGCCCTCATCCTTTTCGTTTCTTTAGTGAGTTCATAAAACACTTATTCTGGACAGATAAGTATCTAGGCTGACACCTGTCTTTTCCTAGTACTTTGAAAAGATTTCTGCTTTATTGCTTTTATTTACTTCTCTTTTGCAGTCTGCTACAAGTCTAATTGTCAGTCCTTTGTAGTTGGTCTGTTTCTGGGCAGCTCTGAAATATGTCTAGCCATGATGTCCTTGAAAAGAGACCTCTCCCCCATTCTATTTTTTCTTCAGGAGATATAATACTAATTTTATATTCTGTTCAGTTATTCCATTGTGTGCAGTTCTTGGGGTGGAATGTCAAATTCTGTTCTCTGTTGTTTCTGCTGACTTTTCTTTAAGATGATGTGATTACTTACATGCTTTGTAATTCTGAATTTTGAAGTTGGCAAGATTTTATCTATGGGAATCCTTAGGCAGTCTGTTTTTGTTTCATTTTTGGCTGGGAATGGAATCCATCCTAGGCAAGTGTTCTATTAACTGAGCTATACCCCCAGCCCAGGCAAGTCTAGTGTTTTTTGTTTTATTGGTTTTTTTTTTTTTTTTTTAAGAGAGAGACAATCAACTTAGTTTTTCATCTGACTTTTGTTGCTCCAACACTTCATTGTGTACGTGGTGCTGGGGTTCAAACCCACATACCTGTGCTTGCCAAGCAAGCACTGTAATCACCGAGCCACCACTCCAGCCCCAGGCAAGTCTATTTTGAGGGCATCTTTCTCTAGATAGGATTTATAGTTCTTTTTTTTTTACCAGGTGTCTTGGGTTGCTATCAAACTAAGACCACTTCATTTTCCTCTCGTGGCTTGCCTTTTTGTGGGTCATCTGTATAAATTTAAAATCCAGATTCTATTAGAGTTGGCCTGCTGTTACAGATTCTCAGGGGAGACTTCCTTTTTCCACTCAACATTCTGAAAAAAATAGATAAGGCTATTTGATTTTGGGTTTTATTAATTCCGTCTGTTAGTGACAGTGACCAGATTGTTTTTTGAATACCTTTTACTATCAGCCTTCAGGATTCTGGCTTTATATGGGAGTCACTAACAACTCTCTAACTTATAGAAAGAACCCTCTGTCTACCTACCCACATAACTTCTGACTTGAAGAGAACATGGTTTCTAATTATTGACTGTGATTTAGAAATGCTTTTGTAAGTTTTAAGCTGTTTATATTGCTTCAAGATGTAATTGAATAACTAGAAAATTTAGAAATTACTGAAATGAGAGTATTTCTATGAATTTTTCTTACTAATGGTATGATCTATATAATGATTTATACCAAGAGAAGTTTGCATGTTTAGTCTCCTATTTTGAGCCCTAGCTATATTTTTTATTTTTAAACAATTGAGCCAAAATGTTAAACAGAGCTAGTTGACCTGTTGTGTGTTAAAAACACCAGTGTAGGTGCACTGCTTGCTTTTTGGTTTATCAGGTACATCTTTACTTTGTGTCATGGTAAAAACAAACGCTTGTTGAATGTAGAGTGTCCTTTTTCCAGTTCTTGTAGGAAACCATTAATGCTTTAGGAGAACAAACAGATTTGATTAGTATAGTAAACCATCTGTGAAAAACGTGAAATACCTCACCTTTTAAACTTGCATTTCTAGGAATATAGCAAATGTAACGACTTATGTTAAACTTGACATTGAAGTAATTTGTTTTTGGCAGAAGGCCTTTCCAAAATCTTTTCTGTGGTTTCAAGCCACATGATTGAAAAATGTAGTAGTAAGTGTACATTGATTGCTTCCCCTTCATAGTTTTGTTGCTTACTTTTTCACAGGTTTGTTTGGTTTTTGGTTTTACATTTGTTGTGCATGTGCTAGGGGTCCAACCCAGGGCCTCACACATGCTGAGTAAGTAGGTGCTGTACCACTGAGCTTAAAACTTCGCAGCAACTCCAAAGGTATTAGTTTGGCCTTCTTTGTTCCTTCCCCCGCCTCTGTTTATTAAAAACATCACATCGTTTATTGGGCCAGCAGGAATCAGTTTAGAGATTGACTTGGCAACTTAGACCTCATGGGAGTCAAGTCTTATTTGGAGTAAGTTTTTAAAATTCATCCATTGAGAATTATTTCTGTAAGGTGCCAGATTTAAAGCTGGTGTGGAAAACAAATAAACATTTTTACTGATCCACATACCCAAAAATCCTTGTCAGTTTACCTTACTGGGTTCTTGTTTAAAAGAGGGCATAGACCATAGGACTAGAAATCCCTTATCATGACCGTAATAAATATTGCTCTGAGCTTACATGGAGTTTATACTGCTTTTCCTCAAAAGTCTTAGTTTTTCATTTTCATGTGTAAGGGATACAAACTGCCTTTCTAAAGCACTAAAAAATGGCAAATTATTTATGGTTTGACTCCCTTTATCATATTTTATGATTTAATCATTGCTTCCTTTTGTTTGTACTATTTTTAAATGATAGTCATTTATTATTTTTTTCTATATTGGAGAAACACCCTTCTTTTTTCTTCCCCCATTTGTAGGATTGTGCAACCTTTCAGTTAAACAAAACCAAAATTGTTCATTTGCTCAGTGTTCCACCCCCTTGAAATAAGCCACATAGCTCCCTGTGGGTGTGACTAGGCCACAGTTGCTTGATCTTGATCTCCTTATCTCACGTCACCCTTGCCTCCTTTTAGTGTCTCTTCATCTGCTTTCTTTGCCCCTCCTTTTTCCCCTTCCACCCAGTTTTTGTTCTCTTCTTGTCACCTCCCCTCTCAGTCTCGTAAGTAGTTCTCATGAGATCTCTCCATCCCCACCTTTTTCTAATAAATTTTCTGAAGAAGTCATACACTGTCCAAAGATACATGTTTCATTGAGGAATTCCTATTTCAGGATTTAGTACTGGGAAAGACAACACTTTTTTCCTTGTCAGACCTTAGATGCTATAATTGTGGATTCATGAATATAAAGTATAGAGGGTTTTGCTTTATTTAAAAAATATTTGCTCCAAAAAGTTGGCTATCTCCCAGTGTAATATGGTTAAATGCAGAAGAGATTACTATTTGAGAGAACCTGGCAAAGAATTCACATAATGTAACTAATCCTACCTTAATTTCTCTGTTTTAAAGGTCCCCCCCCCTCAGGTTGTCATGGTACGTACTATACCCGTACTGAAAATTATTTTCTTCATATTCCTCTAGTTCTTAAACATGGGAGATTTGGGACTGGAGCCATGGCTCAGCAGTTACAGCGCTTGCCTGGCATGCACGAGGATACAGGTTCAAACCTAGCACCATGTACACCATAAAGTGTTGAAGCAACGAAAGCCACATGAAAATCTAAATATTTTCTCTCTCTCTTCCTCTCTTAAAAAAAAAAAGAAAATGGGAGATTTGTGAATATTTCAATGTGAAAACCTATCTTAAACATTAACCTTATGAAATTTTCACGTCAATAGCAATGTGATCAAAAGGGTGAGCATTTAACAGGCCACCCCTTTCATCTTTCAAAATATATTTCATCACTTTTAGCACTCCCCCGCCTTTTCACTGCTGGGGATCAAACACCACTGAGCTACATTCCTAGCCCTACTTTAGCCCATTTTTCTAATCTACAAAAGCAACCTTTTCTCATACATAACATCCTTCTGGGTCAGTGAACTTTAGCACTTATATACCTTATTAAACAATGCTTGTGGTCAGTTTTTCTTTTATTTTCCCACTCTCTCTATTAAATCTAAAATGCTTATACTTGGTACCTTTAAGGATTTGAGCCCATAAGAGTATGGTGTACTTGTGCCACATTGACCTTTTCTTTGTTTATTGACCTTTGTATTCACCTAGAACATTCTTATGCCTCTTTCCATGAAGATGTGATGGTAGATTACAGTTTAACTGGCTTTCAAGATAATTGGCCTTAATTACTTCTAAGTCATTGGTTAGTGCAGTGTAAGAACAAGCATTGTTCCCGGGAAGGATATCAATGGCTTCTGAGGTTCTTTTCTTAGCATGCAAGTCTAAAGATTAGAGTGAAAGCAAAAGCATATGACACAAAATTGTGTGGTTTGCTAATAGATTGTAGGCTTCCAGTAGCTTAAATTATATAAACCACTATAATCTGTTAGCCAGTGACAGTTCTGATTTTGCTTTTTAGTTGTAGTCCCTGATACTTTTATATATAAAGTAAAGCCAAATATCAAATTACAGGCTTATGAAGAAGTATTTTTCTTCACATGTCTTTCCCTTCCGCTCCTCTCATAGTATGTTATGCATTTTTGACAGAGCTCTAAGGTAGCTCCTGGAACCTTTCAAATTGGTTCCTTTCTCTGAGTCTGTACATCTTTCATAACACATTGAAACACTGTGCTAAAATTGTTTACAAAGCTATCTCTCCATCTCCCTTCCCCCAACCCACTAAATTGCTAGTATTTTAGGGTCAGTGACAATGTCTCATTCATTTTTTGCAATCTCCACCATGTTACCTGCTCAATTGTAGCACATAATGGGTGTGGAATGAATTGTTGATTATACAATACATGAATTTAAGCAGTATGTAGAGCCAGGCATGATGGTGCATGCTTCTAATCCCAGCAACTCAAGAGGCTGAGGCAGAAGGATTACAAGTTCAAGACCAGCCTCAGCAATTTAGCAAGGCCCTAAGCAACTTGGTGAGACCCTATAAGCACTGGGGATATAGCTAGTAGTTAAAAGTGTCTATGGGTTCAGTCCCCGGTACCAAAAAAAAAAAAAAAAAAAGGCAGGAAGTAGAAAAGAAATATTTGTTGATGAATTAATTTACCAACTTAGAGTTTAAATATAAATTTTTAAAAATCTAAAATCAGATTACATGATCATCAGTACAGGGTAGATTTAGCATAGAACAGTTTGATACTCTACAACTTCAGTGATACTTGGGGGCAGAATGTCTGATACAGTAAACTGAAGTGTGTCTGCAATACAAAGGAAATATATTTACAAACCAGTTTAGGTTTTGTTTTAATTAAACTTCCTGTCATGCTACCCCTTATCCTGAATAGATGGCAGATCTACCTGTGAAGAACATTTTTTATATATATGACAATATTATATACAATGACATACTTATAAAAGCTTGGAGTGTAATTTTTTTTCTTTTTTTAAAGACAAACAAAAAAAGAAAGTCAATTTTATTTGTTTTTCCATCTGGCCTTTGTTTCTCTGACACTTAATTGTGTATATGGTGCTAGGGTTGGAACCCTGGTCTTTGCACATGTCAAGCAAGCACTCCAACCACTGAACCACTGCTCCACCCCCAAGTATACCTTGTTTTAACTCAGTTTCAGCATTTCCCCTTCCCCTCCCTTCTTCCTACCCTCTGTACTTTTTAGATGTTCTTGAAAGTAGGATTAACATTGACTTTTTTATGAAAGCAATGCTATGTAGCATTCTAATTCAGTTCCCAGTATTCCCTCCCGCCATCCTCTTCCCTCTACTCCATTGGTCTTTCTGTTATTTACTAATAGTTTTTTTTTAGTTTAGTGACTCATGATATACAGGTTGATGAGATTCACTCTGATGTTCATATATGAACATGAGAAAGTTAAATCTGATTCCTTCCCTGAACTTTCCTTTTTTCATTCCACCTTCTTCTGTTTTATTCTCCTTTGTTTAATCCTCTGCTCTTTTCCTTATTTTGGGTTAGCTTCCACATATCAGGGAGAATATTTGACCTTTGGTTTTTTTGAGACTGGCTTATTTTGCTTAGCATGATATCCTCCATTTCTGTCCATTTGCTAGCAAATGACAATGTCATTTTTCCTTGCAACTGAGTAATACTCCATTGTGTGTATATATATATACCACAATTTTTTTATCCATTCATCAGTTGAAGGGCACCTTAGTTGGTTCCATAGCTTAGCTCTTTTGAAATGTGCTGCTATGAAAATTAATGTGGTTTCATTGCTGTAGTATGGTGATTTTAGGTCCTTTGGATATATACCAAGGAGTGGGATATAGCTGGGTCAGATGGTGAATTCATTCCTAATTTTTTGAGTAATCTCCAAACTGCTTTCCAGAGTGGTTGCACCATTTTGCAGTCCCACCAACAAAGTATAAGTGTACCTGTTTCCCTATATTCCTACCAACATTGTTGTTCATATTCTTGCTTATTGCCTTTGTAACTGGGGTAAGATGAAATCTCAGTGTAGTTTTAATTTGCATTTCTCGAATTGCTAGAGATGTTGATAATTTTTTCATATATTTGTTGACCGTTTGTATTTCTCCATTTGAGAAGTGGCTGTTTAATTCTTTTGCCCATTTATTATTTGGGTTATTTGTTTTTTTGTTATTAAGTTTTTTTAGTTCTTTTATGTCCTAAATATTAATGCCTGAGGTGCAGGAGGCAAAGATTTTTTCCCCCCCATTCTATAGGTTCTTTCTTCACTCTCTTGTTTCCTTTGCAGTGAGGAAACTTTTCAATTTGATGCCATCCCATTTACTTCTTATGCTTTGGAGGTCTTGTTTAGGAAGTCAGTTCCTAAGCCAAAATGTTGGAGTGAAAGGTGCAAGGTTTCTAGTCTAATTCCTAGATCTTTGATCCACTTTTGAGTTGTTTTGTTCAGGGTGAGAAATAGAGATTGAGATTCATTTTACTATGTATGGATTTCCAGTTTTCCCAGTACCACTTGTTAAAGAGACTATCTTTTCTCTAACTTATGTTTTTTTGCTCCTTTGTCAAGTATGAGGTAACTGTAATTACATGGATTTGTCTCTGTGTCTTCTATTCCATTGGTCTTCATGTCTGTTTGAGTGCCAGTACCATGCTGTTTTTGTTACTATATCTCTGTAGTATAATTTGAAATTTGGTATTATGATGCCTCCAGCTTCACTTTTCTTGATAAAGATTTCTTTGGCTATTTCTGGGTCTTTTATTTTTCCAAATGAATTTCATGACTATTTTTTCTGATTCTGTGAAGAATAAGATTGGAATTTTAATGGATATTATTACATTGACTCTATATAGCATTTTTGGTAACATGGCCGTTTTGATAATATTGATTCTCCCTATCCAAGAACATGGGAGGTCTTTCCATCTTCTAAGGTTTCTTTCAATTTCTTTCTTTAGTGTTCTATAGTTTTCATTGTAGAAATTCTTCACCTCTTTTGTCAGATTGATTCCCAGTAATTTTCTAATTCCTTTCTCAGTATGTTCATCATTGGAATAAAGGAATGTGATTGATTTGTAAATGTTGATCTCATATCCTGCTATTTTGCTGAATTCATTTATGAGCTCAAAGACTTCTGGTAGAGTTTTTTGGTTCTTCTAAATATATAATCACATCAGCAAACAGCGATGCCTATTTGTATTCCTTTAATTCCTTCTCTTGCTTAATTGCTCTGGTCAGTGTTTCAAGGACTATTGTTGAATAGGAGTGGTGAAAGTGGACATTGTTGTCTAGTTCCTGTTTTTAAAGGAAATGCTTTCAGGTTTTCTTTAAATGTTAGCCTTAGCTTTGTATAAATGGCCTTTAGTGTTTAGTGAACTTAACTTGAAGTAGGTTCCTTCTGTTCCTAGTTTTTCAAGCATTTTAAACATGAATGGGTGTTGTAGCTTGTTAAATGTTTTTCTGTGTAATTGAAATAATCCTTTGATTCTTGTTCTTAAGTCTATTTATATGCTGAATTTTATTTATTGACTTACAGATATAAAACCAACCCTGCACCTCTGGGATGAATCCTACTTGATCATGGTGCACTATCTTTTTAATGTATTTTTGTATGTGATTGGCCAATATTATAATTAAGGATTTTTGCATCTCATCTCTGTGCATAAAGGATACTGGTCTGTAGTTTTCTGTCCTTGATTTCTCATTGTCAGGTTTTGGTATCAGTGTGATACTGGCTTCATAGAAAGAGTTTGGTGGAGTTCCCCCATTTTCTACTTCATGGAATAATTTGAGTGGGATTGGTATAGTTCTTCTTTAAATCTGTGTTGTCCTGGGCTTTTTCTTTGTGAAAACTTTTGATGACTGCTTCTATTTCATTACTAAAAATTGGTCTGTTTAATTTTCTGTTCCTCCTGGTTCAATTTGGTTGGTTCATATTTCTCTAGGAATTCATCCATATAAAGACTTTTGTATCATAGTTAGAAAAAGTAGTGATTAAAAAATGCATATGTAGTTCCATACCCTTAGATGAAATAGATGAAAGCAGAAGTAAGATTTATAACAGGAAAATGAAGGAGAAAGGTGTTAGTCATGTGAGGTGAATAAGTTGTAGAGAGCTGCTGAGCACCATTGTACCTATAACCAACAATAATGTATATCGTACACTTAAAAGTTCAAGAAGATGGATCTCATGTTAAGTAATATTACCACAGTTAAAATAAAAATAACTCAATAAAGTTTTAGAAAGTAAAAATGACAAGAAATTTTATCATGTCTCATGAATATTTCGTGTGTTGTAGCTTTATTACATTTTTTTCTTAGATGTATTTTTTAATTTTTATTGAGGTGGGTTACTGTACAATCATAAATGCATATAAAATAACAATATGATATACATGTTTTCCTAAACCAGAATTACCTCCACATCGCCCACACTACATTTTAATTTTACTTGTTTTTTATTCTTTGTTTTTGGATTCTTTCCAAAGTTATTCATGATTGTAGGTTTTTTGGGGGTTGTTGTTTTTTGCAGTACTGGGGAATGAACCAACGGCCCTGCCCTACCACTGAACCACACCTCAAGCCCCTGTAGATTTTTTAAATGGCACTTATATATTTACTTCTAACTTTTCATTTTGTATTCTTTTTTTTAATGTAGTCTTTGGCTTCATCTAAGAGGTAGTTATTAAAGTGCATTGTTTTTAGAAATACTATGTTATGATAGAGTCCAAGCCATAATTTGTTTTCCATCTTAAAGTTTGACAACCTCGAAAATGCAGTGTATGAAGCAGTTTCAGCAGTTCAGTTAGTTTTTGTGTTAAGTGGGAGTCGTCCCTGATCTTGTTTTTCTGTTTTTCTTTTTTAAGAGAGGACCAGTGAGAGAGGCAAAGAATCCATTTTTATTTAGTTTTTCATGTGGCTGTCATTGCTCTGACACTTTGTTGTATACATAGTGCTAGGGTTTGAACCTGTGTATTTGCACATTCCAGGCAAGCGCTGTTGCCTCTGAGCCACTGCTCCAGCCCCATGCTTAGTCTTTATAACTAATGATTTACTAGATTGCATTTTTATGTCATTAGAAATAATTTGCAATCCTTGTAGGTTATATTGTGTCTTTTTTAATAATCCAGACTAAAACTGCTTTTGAACATTGACTGTATTTCATATCCCAACCATGCCTTTTCTATAATTGCTTCCTTTTTAAATCCTCAATTACTTCTTTTAACAAATAACTATTTATTAAACATAAAATAGGCAAAGGGCATTTCTGATTGCCATTTATAATATTTTTTTAATTCCTCCTGAGTCAGGCCCTATGCTAGGTCCCAAAGGTCCCGGCCCCCAGCTGCTACCACCTGTGCATCAGGTTTAGTAGTGAACATCCAAGTGTGAAATGGTGTGCGGAGTGTTGTGTTGGAGGTAAGTTAGAAGGTTGTGGGCCTTGATGTTTTACGCTCCAAGGTGGAGACTTTGCTTCACAAGTTCAGCTTTGCAAAGGAAAAAAACTCCGGACACTCTTCAGATGCGGAGTTACAGAATGTAGCCTGAGATGCCTGCAGACAAGAGTTGCATTTCACCAGTCTGGAGAGGCGCTCTTATCTTCTGAAGTATGAACCAATGTCAGCACTATTATCAAAGAAATGCACTTTGTATCATCCCTCTGAGAACAGATAGTTTAGTTAACAAAATCTGTGAGGAAACAAAAGCTACTCTTGAGCCCTCCTACAGATACACGAGCATCTCTGATGTGGGCTACATGATTCTAGGATGGCAGTCTGTTCTGTGGGGCAGAGTCTCTGGAACTCATAGTTCTTAACATCTTATCTTTGATTTACTTTTTGTCAGGGCTTTCCCGCCCCCCTCCCCTTGAGTTTTAAAAAGCTTTTTTTGGGGGCAGGGAGTACATTTTACTTTGAGACAGGGTCTCACTAAGTTGCTGAGGCTGGCTTTGAACTTGTGATCCTCCTGCCTTATCTTCTGGAGTTGCTGGCATTACAGGTGTGTGCTGCCACATCTGGCCATCTCTTGAGTTTGACACCATCAGCTAATCACTTGTATAACTTGGTTGGTTGTCCCCACATCCGTCTGAGTTTTCTTACATCCAGAGCCCCTACACAGTGTATAAAGTTGGCCTGTTAGGAAAATCACCTGGGATGAAGAAAATTATTTCTTCCTACAAGCATTGCCACTAGTTATATGATCCTCCTTGCTTAACCTCTTTTGAGTTTTAGTCTTCTCACCTGTAGGGTTGTTATGGGGAATATACTGGATAAGTATATAAAATGCATAGCAATCTGTATTATTCAAGTGGCACTTCAATTGCTTAGCAGTACTCACTTCCCTGATGACACACAAATTTGCACAATTGACTTTTGATGTCTTAAAATTTCATGCCTGTCATTATGCCTTGAGATCATCTCCTTGTGTCCCCTCCCCCAATTTCTGCTACTCACCTTTTTGGTGAGTATTCAGCCTTGTATTGTTTTTGCTACTTCAGTTATAACTGAATCCCCATTACCCATGCATATTCATTCACTAGTTCAGTGGGCTAGGCTCTGTGTTAGGCATTGGGATATAGAGATGCTCCCAATTGAATAGAAGAACCCTTGAAGGTAGATAACTAGTAGGAGCAGTTCTGTAATTCAACTATTTAGAATTCAGACAAAACATGGAAGTACAGATGCAAGAGCTTTAAATTTGTTCAGGATAGATCAGGAAGGTAGGTTCAATTTTTTTTTTTTTTTAAGAGGGACAATGAGAGAGAGAACGAATTTTCATGTGGCTTTCATTGCTCCAACACTTCATAGTATACGTGGTGCTGGGGTTTGAACCAGTGTACTTGAGCATGCCAGGCAAGCAGCATAACCGCTGAGCCACCACTCCAGCCCAGTAGGTTAGATTTTAATTAGACCTGGAGTTAATACTTAGCAGAGAAAAGGAAGAACACACTAGTTAAATGGAGCTTTTTATATGAAGACAGGTAAAGGTATGAGTATATAGTTTCTACAAGGTTACAAGTCTCTGCTTCCGTTCTCCGCCACTCCAGTTCTGACATCATAAAGGCAAAGAGAAAACAGTGAATTTTTTCTGTTGCCTTAATAGTGAATAAAGAGTTCTGCTTTATTTGCTGTTATTTTCTTTGAATATACAAAATGAGAACCAAATATAGGGTAGCATAAAGCTGAGAAAGCAGTATGCAATTATGCCAATTCTTGAATTATATCTCACACTGTCAGTTTTCTCTTCATTTTGTTTCCTTTCTTTGTTCACTTCCCATGTGCCAGACACTTTACAGTTATGTACAACTTTGAGTTAAGTTTTTTCTTGTTTTATAGCTGGCAAAATTGAGTCTCAAAGGAGTTTCATAAATCAAAACCAAAGAAACATGTTTAATGTACACAACCAGTAAGTGGAAGAGCTCTTCCTCTGAACCAGCACATCTCTAGCTTCTCCTCTCATCCTAAAATGAAGGTTGCAAAGGCCTATTTCAAGGTGATTGCCTCTGGAGAAGTGGGAGAGGGAATCACCTATGAAGAGGCATGAGGGAAGTTTCATGGATGTAGATAATGTTCTACCCAAATGCACCCTTAGATTTGTGCATTTCTTTTTTGTTTTTGTTTTTTGTTTGTTTGTTTTTGTTTTTGTTTTCTTTAAGAGAGGACAGAGAGAGAGAAAGAGAATCAATTTTAGTTTTTCACGTGGCTTTCGACACTCCAGCACTTGGCTGTGTACGTAGTGCTAAGGTTCGAACCCCACATCCATGCACATGCCAGGCAAGTACTGTAACTGTTGAGCCACCACTCCAGCCCCAGATTTGTGCATTTCATTGTATGTGAATTATACATTGAAAGAAAGTTGTAAATAAATGTTGAATGAGTGCTAAGGTATTTGGAGGAAGTGTACTGATATCTATAATTTACCTTAAGAAGCACTAAAAATGGTTTAATAGATAACCAGAGGAATAGATAGATGAAGAAATAATGTGCCACAGAGAGTAAGGTACTGTAGAATATAGGTAGTATTTATGTGGTACTCATTGTAAAATTCCTTCAAATTTGCTGTACGTTTGAAATTTTTCTGAAGAAAAAATATATAATTTAAGTACAATTACTTATAATAAACTGTTGGGAAATTCACTTTTACATTTCAGGTCTGTAGCCTCCTTGAAGGTCTTTGTTAATGTTACCCCAGGCTTTAGTTAGACTGTCTGAGGCTCAAGTAATCTAATTTTAGCATCTCAGATAGACCTCTCCTTTCCTTAGCCAGTCTTGTAGGTGGGGAAGTTCCTTCCCTTAGACATTTCAAGCTAGACTGAATGTCCCACAGAACTGAAGCTTGCCAAGCAAAACTCATCCTTGTGGCTGTTTTAGTCACTAATAGTTATACCACGTTTCTAGAAGTTAATGTCACCATCAGCCAAAGATTAAACTCCTCCTTCCCCAATATATCCTTGACTAGATGGTGTTTGCTGAAAAGAAAGGAGCCCTTTTTTGGTTTGTGCTATGTTTTCTGTCTACCACATACTTGAGGTGTATTTCTTTAACAAATGAAATGTTATGTTTTCACAATTTGTAGAGCTTTAGTTGAAGACAACTTCTCATTGTGCTGGTTTAAGTTCTAGTACTTAAGAGCATCTTCATTCAGAGATTATGGAATGTCTGTCTCACATATTTGGAATAGACAGCTTGTCTTTTCTTCACTGGTTAAGTCTCAGTCCCTGAGGGTATCCAGAATGAATGTTCCATCTATGTTGTTTTTTGTCTTTTCTTCATTGTTTAAGCCTCAGTCCCTGGGGGTGCCCAGAATGAATGTCCCATCTACGTTGTTTTTGAGAATGTTCAAGCTTAGGAGTGCATGAACTCTTGTGCAGTTGACATTGATCAGTGGGCACAAGGGAAAGGAGAAGGCCCGTAGGACAATGAATTCAATCATGGGGATACCAGATTTCCTGTTTAATAAAATAAAAAACCTGTAAGAGGCTAAAATATGGTTTGGATTTTTTTTTCTAAAAATGCTATCTTGTTCTTTTCTCATTCATAACAATAACTAATCACAAGTCATTTTATGTACCTAAAATGCAATTCATTTTGTGTACTGAAAATATATAAAACAAATTGACATTTTGTAAGATTTAAATGAAATGAATATTTGAAATAAATTTGAAGTGGGGGATGTTAGAATACTTGTTGAGTTGCATGATCCCATACTGTCATTAAGCCCTCTGGCCCTCAGTACAGAGTAGTTTGTTGAACATCCATAATACTGTTGAGGGAAGGGAAAGAGAAGTTTCATTGCTTAAAAGTTACCTGAGAAGATTGGATCTGTAAATATATGTGAATCCTTGAAACAGGCCAGTGTGTATGTGTGCCAAATAACGTCTGGACTAACCAAGAAAAACTTGCTTTGCTGCATGACTGTGGTGAAAGCATTGGTTCCTAACAACTTTCACATTTATAAGGATTTTTTTTTTAAAGGGACTAACTACACATTGGGTAAGCAGCTGTGTAGTCAAAAAAGTATTGGCTGGATTTAATGTACTGGGGGCATGTGGATTCCTAAGAATGTCGCACCTTGTCTATGCCAATAAATCAGAGTGTCTATTCTTGATACTAAATCTGATGTCATTGGCAGATATTCTTTTTTATTGCAAGTATGATATTTAGAAGGGAGATTATTTTTTATGTATTTTTCTCTCTGTGATTGGGGTGTTTTTATGAGTTTTTTAAGCTATGAAATAATACTGGCAAGTCCTAAGAAAACTGGATCTGGATTTCATTTTGTCTCTTCAACTCTGTGTGATCTTGTGCACATTCCTGACATGTTACAAACAGCTTGTGTCTCTGAATATGCAGTATCAATTTTCAGTGGTGAAAGACCCAAAAGGAAACAGACTGATTCTTCCATGCACAAACAGCTGGGCAGTTGTGGATGGAATTAATTGCTGATATATATTGGCTGTGTTTTTCTTCTCTTGTCATTTCCTTTGCAGCTGTGAAAGTGAAGTTTAACTTGAAAACAGACATTTCTAGAGGTGCAAATCCAAAATGTATCATGATGCGGTTCTAATAAATATCCACTGGTACCTTTGAGTTGTTCAGTTTGAGGGTAGGATGTGAAAGAGCAAAAGATGGCAGCAGGTTAGAAAAATAATTGAACTAGGCAGTTGGACTATGAAAGGATTTTGGAAAGTTCTTGTTATATGGCAACCAACAAAGGCTAGATCAATCAGTACCCCCATTCCTAAGATTCTAAAAGAAGGTGTTCTAGGCTTTCTCTACTGAAATGTTCAATACACTGGGCTGATTTAATGTTTGAATACAAAGAAGTAGCAGTTGGTGATGATAATGTGACAACATGCATCATTAAAAATAATATTTTCCTGGTCTCTTATTCTCTGTAAACAATTATGTTGCTTATTTTTCAAATGTATGGGTATTTTAATCAGAAACATTTTTTCATGATTATAGGAATACAGTGAAAAATAACTGTCTCTGAATGTGCATGTACAGAAAGTAACATTGGTTAAAATCACTTTAAACAGTTATAACGTTTGATAATAATTTCAGTATTGGCAAATCATTTTAGACACAATGACTTTTAGATAGTATATCTAGTTATATATATATAGTATATAGCCTAAGAAATATCTTATTTGGAAAAAAGTCTTAGAAAAAAATTTTAAGAATTAAAATTCTTAGGAAATTATTTAAAAATGGATGGTTGTAAAATTTTTCAAAGTGTTATATGTATAGTAGTGATTTTTGTCAAAATTTTATATTTAATGGCCTACCAAAGCATGTCCATAAATCACGTCTGTTATTTTTGAAGACAGCCCTTGCTAATTGGTAAGAAAATGCTTTTATTGTTCCTTTGTTGCTAGGAGAAGCAGAGTTTTGGTGAAGAGAGAAAGTAGGTAATTTGCTTATATTCATGTTCAGGTGTCCTGAAAATAGACTGAAGTAGTGTTCTAGAATGAGCAGCGTTTCTGACATCTTGAGATATGTAAAAGCTGCTGTTGCTAAACTTAGAAGTTGACATGGTTGGGCTTCCTTTGTAGTAGTCCACTTCCACCTAACGTTCTGTAGCGGAAACTGTGTGATCTGTCTTACATTTTATCTCTGCTTTCTTCACAAAAATAAAATGCAGTTTGCTTCAAGGAAGGAAAGCTGATCTACAAATACGAACCTTTGCCCTGTTTTTCTGAGGGGGATTAACCAATTAATTTTGACTCTGAGGCCCTGAAAAATATTGTGCCAATATTAATGTGCCATTTGCTCTCGCTGAATTCTGCCTGGGAGTGTTATTTCCCCCAGAGTGGGCTCCACCCTTGTTTGAGTGTAGATATCTTGCAGCTTAAAACAAAGTTCATTTTTAGGGCAGCATTGCATCAGAACTGCCACACAAAATCCAGCTTAAGAAATGTACAGCGGCTTCATTTTTTTTTTTGTAAGTAATGGATTGTCTATTGTAATACTGGTAGCTCACAGCTTAGGAGGGATCAGAGATACGATAGATAGTTAATTTTGTGCCAGCTGCTAGTTACATGCAATATTCTTTGGGAGAAACCTGTGACTTTATCACTCAACTAATTTTTATTTAGTTATCCGCTTCTTTCTTCTTTCTTTCACAGTATACTGAAATGTTACTGTTTTTAACTGTTTGGGGAATGACATTAACTGTTTCAATGAAGGCGAATACTAGCAATCTCCCAAATGTGCTAATTATTTAACATAAAAGTGTCTGAAGTAGTGTTTTGTACTGAATTTATGAGACCCATTGATAGCCTAATCTGGCAATACTGCATTTCGAGACATCGTGGCATGAACTTTGTGTGTAAGAGTGGGTTCATTGAATTAAAAAAAGGCAGCATCTAAGGAGCCTTTATTTCTGCCATAATGATGCTTTGTCCTGTTGCTATTGGATATTTATCAAAAGAGTTGGGTCAGGCTGCAGCCCAAAGTTCTGTTCCATGCCTTGGCAGTTCTGTGCTGTGTTCTTTCTAGAGTTTGTGACGTGAATGGTAAGTTGAACTATAGGAGAATTATTGTTGTTCATTGAGGTCCACATTCAGAAGTTATTTTCCTTTGCAATGGAATCTAACCCCCCCACCCAGCTCCTTTCACGTATTGGAGTTTTGTTTGTAGCTGGGCTTTAAATGCCTGTAAAGTGTTCTGTATTATGCACTGAAACAGAAGTGGTCATGTTGAGAGTCTGTGCTTTGAGATGTCTGTGCTGACTCTTGTCCCTGCTGTGCTGTGTTCATTGTACACTCTTGGGGTAGACATACCTGTTTGTGCAAGCAAGTTCAGCAATCTGCCTCAGTTGAAATCAAAGCTGAATGTTGAAAATGGCAAATTTCTGTAATGCTTGCAGGGTGACATTGTGTCATCCTTTTTGGTCTTAGACTGACTAGCATCCCCTTGCTTCAGCTTCCTCTTTGTAACTTGGTTGTAACTGTTTAGCCCTCTTCTAACTTCACAAGGACGTGAGAATAAAGTAAAAGCTTGCTATCACAGAAAAAAGTACTAGCCAGGGAATCAAGAGGCTGGTTTGCAATTTTGGATGTTAGTTTCTTCCCCTATAAAATTAAGAATTTACATTAGTTTCTAAGCTCTTTCTCAACTTAGAATACCCTAATACTCTTTGTAAAGACACATGCTCATTACAGAAACTTTGAAGGGAATGTTTCAAAACTTAAAAAAAAAAAAAGTTTAGATGCTAATCCATAATTATTTTTCAACGACGTGAAGACTAAATTAGTTTTACTTTAAATAAGTTGGATCTGTTGAGAATTTTGGAAATCTACTTTTTTATATCTGAGTAGTAGATATCTGCTTACCAAGAAAATGGATTTCCAAATTAAAAGTAGGCCAGCCTGTTAACTAATGTGATAGGGGCCTTTTTCTTAAACATTGTGTGTGTTCGGTGCCAATTAATTGTGTAGCCTTGGGCAAGTGTTTTAAAGTTTGTTTTGCATCATGAACCAGTACACACATATACACATATACACACATACACCACGCGACTTCTGAAATATATTTTCTCTTATAACATAGAAAATACTCTGCTGGTTTTGTTTCATTTTTTAAAATTCTGGTTTCTATCCACTTAGCTTGATGATCTCTGCTGCACCTTTGAACTCTAGAATGTAGTTAGACCTCAGCAGTTGTACCAGAGCAATGTTTGCCAATCAGTTTACTGTTAACATTAAGCTTAGATGATTTTTTTAAGAGACAGAATAAGATATTGGATTGAAAGTCAGATGAGTATGAGATTATGGAATTGTGGTCAGGTCACATAATCTTGGATCTCAATTTTACCACCTATAAAATGAGAGGTTAGAATAGATGAGTTTTAATGTTTCTTCCAATTTTAATATTTATATAGTATTTTTAAAGGAATATTGATTTAAGCTTTATAACCCAAATTATATAAAATTTTTGTTGAATTAAAAACATCTTCTGTATATGCTGTGTGGTCTAATTTACTTGCTTTGCTATATGGCCTAAAATATTTGAAAGTTTAGGAATGCAAAAAGAGAAAGGTAATGTTCTATATTTTACAGAAACTATCCTTTTGTAAAAAATCAACTTTGAATACTTGAGGAACAAGATTGTGAGTGAGGTGATGTTTGTTTTAAAAATAGTTCCTTACAATCTTCAATGAGTCCAGCCATTTGGAGTTAATTTTAGGGCTTTGAAATTTGGCTTTAGCAACTTTTGTTTAAATTGTATTCACATTCTGCCCCTCTAATCCATCTCCTTGTTTCATTGAATGTTGAGGTTGGTGTGTGCTTGACATGACTCAAGTTTTCTGATTTGGTACAGAGGAAGCAGTGGTAGAGGTTAACCGTACACTGCTATCTTGCCAACAAGGTTATAAAGTTACACAGTAAAGTTATAAAGTAACAAAAGCAGGAATTTTTGCTGCATCACACATAGGATGTTTAGCATTGCTTGTTTCTTAATGTTAGTCTCGGTTCAGCCAAATCACAGTACTAAAAGCACAATGGTTCTTCATTTAATTTCGGTAATGACAAGGAGGATAAAAAGACATTTTCTTGGCCTGGAGGTAGGAGAATCTCTCCGTGCGCGCACGTGTGTGTGTGTGTGTGTGTGTGTGTGTGAGAGAGAGAGAGAGAGAGAGAGAGAGAGATCCAAACTTCTTGGCAGAAGGCTTGTATACTTTAAATATACTTTCCTAAAATCTGAGATATTATTTATTATCCAAATAATGCTAGATAATTATATTACTCGAATTGTGTCAATTTTCATATAAATTGTATGATACAGTCCATTTAGCAAAATGTATTGAAAGCCTCCTAGGATCCAAGCACTGCATGGAATGGTGAGAGTACCTGGGTGGCTCCAGTGGTCTTCTTGGCATCTCCTTAAATGACAGAGTTTCATATTTTTTCTATTGCTGTAGTTTTCTAATATCTGAGTGGAACTTGGCCAAGAAAGTTCTTTTTTGTTGTTGTTGTCTCTCAGGCCTTTGTTTCACTGACAGTTGTATATGTGGTGCTGGAGTTGGAACCCGGATCCTCGCGTATGCCAGACAATTGCTCGAACCACAGAGCCACTGCTCCAGCCGTGCAAAAAGGTTCTTTTATTTTGATTCTGTGAAAATAGATGAAAACAAGTGTAGCGTGGCACTGTGGTACATGCCTATAATCCCATCAACTTGGAAGACTGAGGCAGGAAGATTTCAAGGCAGCCTGATTAACTGAATTAATTAATTAAATGAAAATGGCTGATGTAGCTTAGAATAAAGCTCCCCCAGATTCGATCCTCAGTACTCCCACCCCCAAAAAACAGAATATAAAGTATATTTTCAGTGCTTAAAAAGGGAGTCTTAATGTCTTGTTAAGACACTGTTAATTACTCAAAGGAAAGCCAGCTCTTTTTTTTTAAGAGAGAAGAGAAGGATAGTGAGAGATAGAATCAATTTTTATTGAGTTTTTCACATGGCTTTCATTGCTCTGACAGTTGTGTACGTGGATGCTGGGGTTTGAACCCCTGTACTCACTCACTCCATACAAGCACAGTAACCGCTGAGCCACTGCTCCAGCCCCAAAGGCAGCTCTTCTGTATGTGGGTGTGCCAGTGACAGTTTCGAACTACTTAAATGAAATAAATTATGTTGTGGTATTTGGAATAACTAATTGAGCCTCAGTGTTTGCCTGCTAAAACGTATATGAGATATGAAAGCCTATTTCAGTTACTGTGTTTTATGTTCCATGCGTTTTAAACAATTGCTTATATGAAACTAAACTTAAAAATGGTTGTACTATGTTTGATGACACATCCCAATAGCTTTTTTTTTTTAAATTACCCCATCCATGTGGCATTTACAAATAAGGAAGCTCTCCATAGTTAGGAATATACAGGATGCTACTGTCCACAGGATGTTGAACAAACGTTGTCTAAACCATTTGAAGTCATTTTAGGAAAGCAGTCCTGTGATAGCTAAATCAGACAAATAGACTGTAGTTTGAGCTGAAGCAGAAAGCCATTTTAAGAGAAAGAGAAGGCTCTTCATTAACTATGGTCTGTTATGCATTCCCAGAAGGCAGTGCATTTCTCCTCTAGAGCTCAGCCTTTGGCTAGGGTCCTGTGACACACAGTGGGAATTCGCTTCCCTTCAGGAAATGCTGATTTTCAATGTATTATCTTGTTGAGACAACCACAGTGAACAATAGGCTATTAACATTTTAGAACAACAAGTGTCATAACTAAGCCAATATTTGCTTTGTTTTGAGTATTATTCTAAAAAAAAAGTGTTTGGCTAGGCTTCAGAACACATTGGACCATTAGTAAATGCTCATAAAAGTCATGACAGTTAAAAAGAACAGAGAAGAAAAAAGTGCTTTAATAATGGGAACAAACTTTTGCAGGCTTACTCTTCTCATTTCCTGTGCATAGAGAGACAAGAATAAATTATTTCAAACACATCTTTTGGATATAAAAAAGCCTATTTTGAGTGTTGCAGATGTAGCTCAGTGGTAGAATGCTTGCCTAGCACGTGCACATCTCTGAGTTCAATCCTTAGCACTGTGCCAAAAAAGAAAAGGGGAGGGAAAGCCTGTTTTGGGAGCCACACCATAAAAAAAAAAAAATTAAAGGAAAAAGTCTCAGACTCAAATTCTCCTTTGACCCTCTTAGGAACTACCATAATTCAGTTTTAGATATGTAAAATACATTTGGTAATACTGCTTATTTGGAGTTTGGCAACTTTTTAAAAGCTCTGTTTTAATAGGAGAACTAGAAAGAAAAATACTCCATTCAAATGCATAGTCAGCTAATATCAAGTCCCTACTATAATTTTGTGATAACAGTACAATAAAATTTCAGAGCTAGAAGGGAACGTTGAGGCCATTTGGTCAAACCTCCTCATTTTATATGTGAAATAGTTCATATCTTACCTCTTCATTGAAATCTTCCTTTACTGTCTTAATCTAAAATTCTTTTTATCAGCATACCTTTTGTCTTTCATTTGGCAGCTATCATAAACTGGTTTTTTTTTTTTACTGTTAGTTATCTTTTTCATGTGGACGTGTTTTAGTTCTCTCCATCCTTAATGGCAGAAATCAGATTAGTACCTTGTATTTCTTTTATCCTTGACTAATGGTTGGTTGAATGTTTGCTGATTGGGTCAGTAGTATTCTTGGTTTTGGTTTTTCCGAACCAAAAACATCTTTATAGCATTATTTATATCTGGTTTCAGAATATAACATTAGGCATAAATGTTTTTAAACTTGCACTGTTTAGATGAGTTGAGTAAGGAGGATGGCAAGTTTGAGGTCAACCTCAGCAACTTATCGAGACCTTGTCTCAGAATAAAAAAGGGTTGAGAATGCTACTCAGTGGTAGAGCATCCCTGGGTTCAATCCCCAGTTAAGGAGCAGGGAGGGAGTGCTGTTTTTATTCTTATACACTTGTTTTTAATTACTTTTCAGTCCACTTAAGACATTTTAAATACAGGTGACAATATTGATTACCTCTGGCACCTTGGGTACATGGTCAATTCAATCAAATCACAAATAACCCAGTTTTTAAAGTTTGCTCTAGATTCTATGTCCTGGTTTATTCTAAGGCAAGTAGAGTTAGGTATTATGAGACAGTGGCCCTACTAAGTAACTGTAAATGCACAGTAAAGAAAAGAGAAAGATGTTGACCCAGTTATTGAGAGCAACAAACAATTTAAAGGCAAAACAGACTATGACCAAGTACTTTGGGAACACTGGGGTGCAGTGGGGAAGGCTAATACTGATGGTGGAAGTTGGGGAAGTTGTCATTTCAGGAGCTGGTTTTTGACCTGGAAGTGTGTACTAATATTTGGATGGATGGAGATGAGAAGGGAAAAGAGTCCAAGTACATAAGAAATTGGATAAGCATCAGTTAGGGGAATGGCTTTTGTTTGAAAAAGCCATTTCCTTCTAAGTCTTTCAGGGATTCACTGAGCCTTTTCTACTCATTTTTCAGGGTCTGCATTCTAGAAACCCCCAGCCAGATTCCTAAGCTATGTTGTGTATGTGTGTGTGTGCATGCGAGCGTGTGTGTGTGTGTGTGTGTGTGTGTGTGTGTTTAAGATGAATCTCCAGGATGCTCCTCTCCTGCCCACTCCCTTGTGTGTTAAAGGCAAGGGAATTGATGTTTGGGGGGAAATTATCGGAGGTTGTTTTGTGCTTCCCAGATCCAGTAAGGGACACTAATGGTTATAGTACTCATACTACCTTTTAGATGTTTAAAATAACACTTTGTGGCCCTTTACAACACTATAGAGCCTTTTCTTGACAATAGAGACCAAGAGTAGACACAAAATATTTACCAAACTCTGGAGAGCTACTTAAATTACTAAGCTCCATGAAGATAGCTTTTTATTTGACAATAAAGTACTTGATGTAGGCTTTAAGTCCAGCTAAATAGGCACTATAGAATTAAGCTGTGAGTCTAGCCTTTGTGAGCCTCAGAAAAGCAAGAATCCTACTTCAAGGTTGAATTTAAAATATAGCAAGCGATTTAAGTGGACCCTTCAGGCATATGTGAGTGTGTACAAAAAGCTGAGCCATAACAGTTACTCTCTAGTGAATCACTGTGAATGATCCAGAGAAAAGCGTCCTCAAAACTGTTATAAATCGGGGCTGGAGTGGTGGCTCAGGGGTTGGAGTGCTTGCCTGGCATGCATGAGGATGCAGGTTCAAATCCCAGCCCACATACATAACTGTCAGAAAAACTAAAGCCAGATTAAAAAAATAAATAAAACTGATTCTCTTTCTCCCCCCCAAAAAGTTATAAATTGCTTTAAATTCTTATGAAAATAACACCCCCCCAAAAATCTATTTTGTGAGTTGTTAACCCTGAGCACATACCTACACTCCCCTTAAAATCAAGAAATAGGAACTTGAAGCATTGAGTGGCTTTTTTCAAAGAAGTTAACATTTTACTTATTATACCATAGCTTCTGAAATTAGTTTCTTACCAAAACCTGTGATTGAAGGAAATTTTTTCAATGCAGTTTGTATTTTAAATCTTTTTTTACATTGATGAATCATGTAGTCTACTTTCTGTGTATTACATTCTACTCTCTACTGAGTAGGATAAATCGAGGGCTTTTGGCAAGTTACATTCTGTTAGGATCTGTTTTTTTTATATGGAGAAAAGATGGGATAGGACAAGATTTAATAGTATATCCTTTTAAGTTGTCACACCTTTAAATTCTAAGAATACTATTCCTTTTTTAGTTTAAATTATATAATACCTGGGAAGACAATATATCTTGGAGGAAATATTTGTATTCATAAATTAGTCTTATAATATTCTTCATCCTCTTAAAAATCTGTGTTTCTTTTGTTTTCCCTTAATGTATTGATTTGATAGTCAAATTCCAGAGTGCTTCATGCCTTTATAGGTGACCTTCGTTTTAAGAAAATCCAACCCATACAAACATGTATTTTGCAAAAGAGGTCACACAAGAGGTGGGAACTTAGATTTAAAGCTGGGGAGGGAAGGAGTTGGAAAGATTTAACAAAGGTTTTAACAGGTTTAAGTTTGAATTGACTCGTTTTGGAAACATCATTGGGGGATGGGGAGATTAGAGGTGCAATTCTGTATACGAAAGGTTCCAGAGCCAGTCTACTTGTATTTGTATCTCAGTTCCACACAAAATTCTTGGAGAAGTGTGAACTTGGACAAGTCATTTCTTTGTTGCCTCATCTGTAAGTTGAGAAAATAGCACATACCACTCAGGGTTATTATGAGGATCAAGTTAAAACATGTTGCATCCTTAATGGTAGACAATAATAGTTGCTTACAAATATTGGATATTTAACTGATCATTTTCCCTTCTCACCACATAAAAGCATACTTATTGGAGCTTAGTGAGAAAATACACAAACTAAAATGTTAAAAAGGATGATGTTTGTATTTGAGTTGGAGTGACTAAACAAAGATTTAGAATACAAGCAAACCCTTGAGAGCAAGGCAGTTTCCCAACAACAGTAATTCAGAGAGTCCAGCTGTGGATAGTTGGGATGAAGGACGTTCTGACAGTTGACGTCAAACCCTGGCATGTAGGCAGAGAATAGGGGCAAGGTATTTTTGGCAGACAGTGTTAATTGCTGGGAGTCTGCATAGAGAAGCAATACCAGCAAGGTTTGTGATGGTATCAGAGAATCACTCCCTTAAGACAGGGTGTGAGTATCACATGACTTCAAGGAGTGATATAAAGGTATAGGACCTGGGAAATAGAGTTCAGGCATAGAACTTCAATTGTGAACATATTTGGAGTTACTTGATTAAGAAAAACAAGAGATTTAGCTACCTGAGAATGAATGTAGGGGCTAAGAGATTAATTCAGCAACACTTTTGTATGTTTCTTAATAATTAAAGTGAAAGACGTACATGAGAATAGGAGCCAAGCAACATAACAGTATCTTAGAGTTTCTCATAATTTTAGGGGACCAGAGCCTAGCATGATGCTGAACTTGCAGAAGTGGGTTTAATGGTCCCTAATATGGAGAAAAAGGTAGAAATGCATCGTGTATGTACACGTGGTAAGGAACCCACTAATCTGAGAAAGTAGCATTTTAAATCTACCCTTGCTTAAGTATAAAGACATTATATCAATCTAATATTTTATGATTTGATAACTGTTAACAATGTTTCAGCTATAGTAGAAGCGGGAGAGCCCACAGTAACTTTGTGGTTGGCATTGTGAATCTTCAGAGTTTTACAAAGAACTTTCTGTTCAGATTCTTTGGTAGGAATAGCTATATTTTCTTGCTTCAGATTTCCTTGGAAGTTGACTCTTGTCTAACAAAGGTCATGCTATTGTGGAATACATGTACGTTGCATTATCCTTCTGTATAGCAAATGTTTTGTTCAAGTTACTATTTTGATGACTTTTGTTATTTCCTAAAAGCTGACTTTGATTCTACAGAGGTGCACTATGTGTTCACATTGTTACGATTGTAAAATGTTTTCTTAAGTAGTTATTAGGATGGAAATTCCAATGGAACTTGTCCTTGTGCTGCCACAGCAAAGTACCACCAGCTGAGTAGCTAAAAACAACAGAAATGTATTCTCTTATCATTCTGTAGGCCAAAAGTGCAAAATCAATGCCAGCAGGTTGGTTCCTTCTGGGGAAGCTGAGGGAAATAGGAGGTGTGGTGGGAGGTGTGCTTAGGCTTGCAGCTGTATCAGTTTTAATCTGTGCCTGTTATCACATGCCCCCTCATGTCTCCTCTAAGTCCGAATAGCTCACATTACATGCTTGCTCGCTCGCTCGCTCCCTCCTGCCCTCCTTCCCTCTCTCTCCCTCTCTACCCCCCCCCCCTCATTCCTGGTACCATGTCCTGAGCTGCTTTTCCTCCTCCACATCTTTCCTCCTCTGTGATATTCTATGGAGTCTACCATCTGTGGACTGAGAAACCAAGAGCCCCAAACAAACTTTTAAAAAAAGAAAGAAATATCTCACATGCCTCTTATGGACACTAAGTATTGGATATAGGACCCACCCTAATCCAGTATGATCTCATTTTAATTTGATTTGTAAATACTCTATTTTCAAAAAGGTCATATTCTGAGGTTCTGGGGGCATGAATTTTTTCTTTTTATTGTTTAGTTTGATACTGGGGATTGAACCCAGGATGTTTAACCACTGAGGTACATCTCCAGCTTTTTTTATTAGTTTGAAACAGGATCTTGCTAAGTTGCTTAGGGACTCACCAAGTTACAAAGTCTGGGCTCGAACTTTTAATTCTCTTGCCTCAGCCTTACTGGGATTGCAGGTGTGTAATACAGACAGTCCCCAATTTAATAATGGGGTTACTTACTTCCCTAACATCCATTGTTGAAAATGTACTGTACCCAACTTACCAGACATCATAGCTTAGCAACGTATTACATTGCCAAGTATTGGTTGTGGTTCGTGATTGCGTGACTGACTGAAAGTTGTGGCTCATTGCCCCACTTGGCATCAAAAGGGAACATCCCAGGGCTGGAGCGGTGGCTCAGTGGTTATGGCCCTTGCCCAGTATGTGCAAGTTCAAGGGTTCAAACCCCAGCACCCATGTACGCAACTAAGTGTCAGAGCAATGAAAACCATGTGAAAAACTCAATAAAAATTCTTTCTGGCTCTTTCTCTCTCTCCCACTGTCCTTTTCTCTTAAAAAAAAAAAAAAGCGGGGGTGGGGGAATATCCCACTATATCATGCTAGCTTGGAAAAATTCTGAGTATGGTTTCTACTGAATGTATATTGCTTTTATACCGTTGTTAAGTTTCAAAATGTAAGTTGGGACTATCTGCAACACTGTTTAATATCACACTTTTGGTCTGAAGGATGATATTTTTAAAGAGCCAGTTTTTTTTTTAAATCTATTTTTGTGAAACAAATTTGAGGTTAATATAAACATCTTTTCTGTGAACTTCTATTTAAAGTCATTATCATATTTCTAAAGTAGCCAAAAAGTTTGGGGTTTTTTTCTTTCTTCTTTTTTCTTTGTCTTTTTACATTTGAACCATAGGTTGTTTGTATTGATAGAATGTTTTTCTGTGCATATACACCCACTCATATGACAGAATGATAAGCCTGACTGCTGCCAAAAATATTTTTGAAACTAATTTTCAGGTGTTCCTTGCTTAATGAATTTTATTTTTATGGATCAGTATTAGGACTTTTAAAAAGAAAACAGATGAAGTTGTAATTGTCTTAAAACCCTCTTATCAGCCTAAATCTGTAGGCAGGAACTTCAAATCAGACTTTTTTGCAGTAAGTGTGTTGAGTTGCCTACAGCTTTTGGATTAACTTTTGTGGCTGTATTTTGTAAGTTATAGCAATGCAAGCCAAAAATATTTTCTGAAATATCTGAAATAGAATATCAGAGTGAACTCTTGGGACTTAGTCATGCACTGTGTTTTTAATATTTTTTGTAATTTTTCATCCAGTTTGTAAAATATGGAGCTTTGTCTCTGTTTTGATTTACTTCCAGCCCTTGCCACCTCCATTGATCACAGTGACCTCATCAGGAATGAAACAGAAATACAGTTCATGATAATATTAATTTTCTAGACTCTGATAAATGTTTTGTTTTATATATTCAAATCAGTTTATTTTTGTTTTCATTTTGTTTTAAAGGAAAGGGACAGTGAAAAGAGAGAGAGAATCAATTTTATTTAGTTTTTCATGTGGCTTTCATTGCTCCAACATTTTGTTGTGTTGTGTACATGGTGCTGGGGTTCAAACCTGCATCCTCATGCATGCCAGGCAAGCGCTGTAACCACTGAGCAACTGCTCCAGCCCTCAACTCAGTTTTAGTAATATGCTTTGTAGAGTTGTTTGCATTTCTTCAGATTAAAGACTAGAATTTATTTAGTTTAAAAAAATAGCTTCAGATGAAGAAAGATGTAAGATTGGAATTTGGAAGAGCTGTTTTCTGTATCACTGGTTGTTATGGTTTGAATGTGAAGTGTCTTCCAAAAGCTCACGTGTGACAATTTGGGAAGGCTGAGGTGAAATGATTCGGTTAGAAAAGCCTTAACCCCATCAGTGAACTGATCCCCTCATAGGGGTTAGCTGGCAACTGTAGGCCGGTAGGGTGTGTCTGGAGGAGGTGGGTCGTTGGGTGGAGGTATCTTTGGGGTATATATTCTGTATCTGGCAAGGAGTTCTTCTCTTTCTGCTCTGCTTCTTGGTGTGATGCCTTGAGCTCTCTGCTCTGTGGAGCCGTGTGTGCCATGCTGTACAGCCTCACCTTGAGCCCTGAGGAGTAGAGGAATAAAGTCAGCCTCCTGTAGTCTGAGACCTCCTCTGATAGCATGAGCCCTTAAATTTTTCATCCTAAAAATTGTTCTTGTCAGGTCCTTGGGTCACAGCAGCGAAAAGCTGATTAAAACAGAAATTGGTACCAAGAGTGGGGTCGTTGCTGTGCTTAACCTGACAGTGAGGTTCAGAAGCTTTTGGAGTTTTTTGCAGCTTGTGGGAGGAATTTTGAGATTTTTGGCAATGCAAGCAATACTTTTGATTTGTTTTAAGCAAAGCCTAACGGGCAATTGTGGTGGGAGCTCAGAATACCAGAGTGCTGATTGGACTGTGCTAAATAAAGACAGGGCTCAAGAGGTGTCAGAGGGAGAAGGAAGACTCTATTGTAAATTGGACCAGAGGCCATTCCTGTTGTGTTCTGGCTAAGAAGTTGTGTGCTTTTTTGCCCATGTCTGGAGACATTTCTCTGAGCCTGATTTTAAAGGTGATGTGCTTAAATCTGGCAGAAGACATTTGCAGGAAGAGTAGCATTCAGGTGGTAGCATTGGGTATTGCTGGCGGCTTTTAGCCAAGTTTATGGTGATATTCAGGACCAGAAAGCAGAGGAGAAAGATTTGAAAAACTGGACTTGAAAAGTAGGAGTAAAACTGGGGCCAAGGAATGACATCACCATCATTAAGGAAGACTGCCCAAAGGCAGTAAGAAAGATGGCTGGAGGGCATCTCAGGAATTGACTAGACCACACCCATCTCAAGCTCAGAGGAGTAAAAATTCCTTTAAGAAGAGGTAGGTGGGATACCCTGCTTGAATAGGGGCGCCTAGGAAGGTTTTTCAACATGCTTAGGCACCCAGGCACTCAGGCTGCAGTTACTGCCCTGGAGGCTTGGCAACTGCTCAAGATGGTGGCAGACCTTGGCCACAACCATGTGGTGCCAGTTCTGCAGGATTGCAGAATGCTGGAGTTAGGGGGTCATGGAGGCTTCCACAGAGAGATTTCAGAGGAAGCCCTAGGAGGTCAGACAGCGTGCTCCAGAGTCGGAATCTCTGCAGGGTGATGCATGGAGATGAGAGGAGGAAGCCAAAGTTGCGGTAGAGACCCCTGAGATTAAGAAATGCCAGTACCTTGGAATGACCACTGAGGAAAGCTGTAGGAGTTGAACATAGATGAGCCAACAGAGAGGCCATGTGGACTGCAACCAGCAAGGCCATGGGGGCTGAGAGCTACACAAACCTTTTGTAGAGAA